>LOJH01030089.1:2604-17219 GCA_001685095.1 Ellobius talpinus
TGTGCCAATGCATTCAAGTGTACTTCCCACTTTCTCTTCTATGAGGTTCAGTGGAATCCAGGGCCAACCTGCCCAGATATAGCACCACCCACAATGGGATGGGCCCTCCCCCATCAATTACTAATTAAGATAATGCCCTGCAGGCTTGCCTTCAGCCTGATCTTAAGGAGAAACTTTCTGATTTGAGATTCCCTCCTCTCAGATGACTTTAGTTTGTGTCAAACTAACATAAAACTAGCCATCACAGGTACCATTGCCTGGAGCAAAATAAACCCCTTGTAAACAACAGTAGCTATTGTAGAGTGAATGCTTGAGGCAGGAAGAACACTGGTGTCATTGTCCTGAGTATGAAACACAGCTTTGCAAATATTCAGTGGCTCAGAGTATTGGATTCCTCATCTGTAACATGAAAGCAAAAATCTCTTCTTTATGTGTTTTTGTGTGCTCATGAACGTTTGAGTGAGCACACACCACACACGTGTGCACTCACACATACACACACATGCACACACACATTTGTGATACCTAGAAGCCACATAGAACCAAACTGGTAAGCTTTGAGTCCCACACCTGACCTTTAGTGTGACATCGGACAAGTTCCTTGATTCTCTGCTGTCCCAATTTCCCTATCTAAAAATGACTGTGGCGAGGATTAAGTGGGGTTAATATGTGTAAAGTCCTTACAGCTGTAAAATTTGCATTTTATAATCTTTTGCTTTTAGCTAGTTTTTATTATATATCAACGTTTTGAGACGTCAAATGCTAATATTCCCTGTCATGAATCATATGAGTTTAGTTCAATTAGACTCTAGATAATAGCTCATAAATAGCTTGAGTCCTAAACCCCCTCTCTCCGTGTGCACCGGTGGTAGCCTTTTCAGGCCTGAGAGGAGCAATGAAGGGCACTAGGGCAGCCAGACCAAAGCTGTCCAACTCCAAAGGGTCAGAACCTCAGCACAATACACAGCCTTAGAATACAGAGGTTAGTTCACACACACACACACACACAAAAACCTCTCTCCCATCTGCTTTTTGAAGCAGAGTCTAACGCATAGAGGTCACTGGTCTATAGGTTACTATGCAAATCAGCATGATGTGAAATGGAGCTCGTGTTCATCCTCCTGCCTCTGCCTCCAAGTGCTAGGATTGCAGGTGTTTACCAGTATGCCCCAGTGTAACATCTTATGCAGAAAAAAAGGTCTTTGATTCAGTTCCTCTACTTATTTGATTTAGCTAATACCATACAGTGTGGAAGCCCTTGGATAGATCTCTGAAGCACCTAAATCAGCTTTTTATAGCATAAGGGAGACTCTCGATCTTAACTACTTGCCCTGCAGATCTTTCCTCTGGTTTAGTAAGAAAGGAACCTACAGAGATGCCCACATCCTTCCTGAAGGGCTCCGGTAGAGTTGCTGCCTATCGAGGAATTTCAATAGAGATTCAGTAAGATTTACTGAACACCCAGTTAAAAATCAAAGGCCTGGATGAAAAAAGAGTGATAAACCAATGCTACTAAGTTAAATCGTGTCTAGGAGAAAGGATGTCATGATTGCTTATTTGATTCCACAGAGAAAGTTACTGGATTTAATGAAAGTAACTCCAAGATGTCTGACTAATGTCTGCCTGGGTCTAAATTTCAGAGAAATTTTGAAGCTAGAAAGAAATCCATTTCTTTTTCATTTCACAGATGAGAAAAAAATCAGACCAGAAATTAAGTCACGTAACAAAACAATACATCCCATTACTGAGAGAGAAAGAAAAAAAATCAGCCTTAAAAGCAATAACCTCAAAGAGAGCATGGCTTCTTTCTCTACAGAGTTTGCCAGCTTTCAACAGGCTGATTGCCCAAAGAGGACCACTCAGGCAGGGCAGAGGGGAAAGTGGGTCAGTCTGTCAGGGGCACAGGCTGAGCTGGGTCAGAGCAAAAGTGGACCGGTAAGGTGGAGACACATCACGTCCAGCAATACAGTTTCAGCCTGGAACCTCTGAGTCAGGCTGGGATGCAATCTATTTCTCTACAAGGTCTGGGGAAAGACAGTTTTGTGATTATTGTTTCTTTAAACCTGAAAAGAAACTGTTGGTTAAATTAAATTTTTCTATTAAACTTTAGCTAAGAATACTCTTAAAGGATTGAAAAACATTCGAATATGACACAGCTTTTGATGAACTCAAAAGTCTAAGCATAGAGACTTGGAATTTCCTTGGTTCCTACTAAATGATAAACAAATTTATACATGGATTCAGGACAGTCTCTAATTGGTTGACTGTAAAACCAAAGATAGAACTCTAAGATATTTAAATTGTTCTGTCCCTAATCTTAAATCCCAACTCTCAAAGGTATGGCTTTGCAAATGTCCTGCAGCCTCCAGGGAGATACAATGGATTCCTTAATGCTATCTGGGACCAAGGAGCAAGTGCTTTTTTATGAACATGGAGGAGATGACTCCAGGCCCTGAATAAGCAGCACTAAGTGTTCCAGCTGCCGTCAATCAATATTTTGACCATTAACGCTCACTCTGGCTTTTAGTCCAATTTAAATGATTATTACTGTTGCTTAATGTTCCATTTTGAAATAACCAGAGCCATAGGATGTCATGAGTGAAAATCACCCTTCACTATGCCTGGTGAAGCAAAAATATTGCTACAATGACGCTGCTAATTTTTTAAAGCATCCCGTGACCCATAATAATGAGAGAAGACCTTTTTTATATATAAGCAATTACTTGTATTTATACTTTCAGTTTTATTTCCAATCAACACAGAGGAAACTTCTTGGCCCCTACACCCCTGCATATGATATTTTATGGTTAACAACTTGAAAATTGTTCCTAACAGTAATAATGAAAGAAGCGTTCAACATTCTGCTTGGTCACCTTGCCCCTCGATTATCTCTATCGATTATTTTCTAAGCCTCTGATTCTGAGAAATTGTTTTAATTGGATTCCCAAGTACACTTATTAAATGTATCAACATCTATTAAATCTTCTAAGGGACATTTAGCACAGCTCACCAGAATGCCTACAGAGAGACAGGTAGTGGACTGGGCTGAGGGAATACAGGGACTGTGGTGTCTTGAAGAAAATCTCCGTCTCAGTTTGGGGGCAAATGGCATGCAGTGCAAGCGGTCAATGATGGCAAGATGATGTAACCAGAAAAGTAGGGGCTTCTAGCCTAATTCACTGATAAGCCTGAGGAAAAAGACCACTCTCCAAGGTGCTTTGTAGCAAACCTGAGAGGTAGAGAGAATTGTTGCAAGTCTACTTTAAGGCAGCAAGCCTGTTTCAGGATGGGGGCTGCTGCGGTCTACTGTAAGGTGTCTGCCTTCATAAAACAAGACAATTAAAACTTTTAAGTTCGCCCTCCTTTTCCATTGGTCCCCATTATGCCTCTCGCCAGTCTACCATAGAAACAATGCCCTCCATCCTCAGATGGAAAAAGGGTTGACCCTGGAATCTGTTTGTCAGACCTGCTGGAAAGAGATGGTATGGCCAATCCTTGAAGCATTTACATAGGGGCATATATTTGGTGCTTGCTCTTTTGAATGTCTCCATCACCCACCCTCCCCCTGCGCACTCTCTCTCCCCCTCCCTTCCCTGGAATATCACTGAAGGAATTTACTTATTACTATTTCAGCATCCTTAGTTGAAAGCTGTGATGAACCCTAGCTCAACACCAAACCAATACTATGACCTCCATATTTCCCACTTCCTCTGTAAAATGACGATTCTGTCCGCCGAGGTCCCTTTCCAGTGTATGAATTCCATATTCATTTACAAAGACTGGGAAACCAATGCAATAGTAAGTTCTCTCCCACTTACTATTAAGAGTTCCTCTTTTTCCTGTGTTTGACTATTTCATTAACCCCTGAAAGAAAGCACGGAGCACTTCAGGTACAGCATTTTGATTATCCTGGAAGAAGAGTGTGGAGGCCATCCTGATGAATTAGTTTCAGAGCCTAGCCTGGAAAATGAACAAGAACCTCACCAACAGCTTGAAATGTATGAGAACACATGGCAATGACCATGACACCTGGCTCTTCAGCTTGGGGAGGACCTCCATGCCTGCCTATCAGCCAAATTTAATCAAAAATTAAATCAGTAAAACTGATTTAACTACTTTGATAAAACAATATCCCTACCATAGAGAAGGAAATTGGTAACAATTTTATAACTATTGATAACATTAGTTTTAATTCAAGCAAGTTTCAGGCTGTGGAGTAATCTTTCCTCCAAGAAGGACTTATTCTTAAATCTGTGACGGATCAATAAGATATGCACAACCCTTGGAGATGATGCTAAGGATGACATTGTTTCTGGCTTCTCAGATTACATCCTGTATCTTTTTGATTATTTATTACCCAAGACAGAGAAAGATCCTGGTAAACTGATTATAGAGAAAGAGAGGATGAATGACTCATGCCTGGGGCTCTGCCTCTGAAAGCACCATGCCCTTCTGTTTTGGGCAGATATAATGTTAACTTTGATCGATATTAATTTCTGAGTTCAACCCCCACCTAGAAAAGTTTTGCTGTGCGACTCTCGGTGCAAAGGAACTTAGCTCTGCTCTAAATTGGCTACCTGATAATGAACTGTTCTGCTTGGCCTTAAATGTCTGTCCCATAGTTCAAGTATCTCACAGGGGATCTAGTTAAGGACAGGACTTCTCATGCTCCACTCCATGGCTGAACATGCTTAACATCAGACGTTACATGCTCAGCACATGGAAAGTGCACTCATCTTGTTCCCTGGACCTCAGACATATGAAAGGACCTCAAGACTTCTGAAATGAGGGAAAGACAAAAAGTCTGTTCTTCACCATATGTTTTGGCATCCCCTTGACTGTTATTTTTTTGCTAGGTGGGATAAGGGTAGTGAGGCCACTTTGTAATGTGATGGTTGTCTTGGTACCAGTTCACTGCTGGTGCCTAGTATCTTACCTTAAAAAAAAAAACTAGATAATCCAGTCTAGTCTGAATAGACTACATAATCACATTTTGCTAAACTTTCTACAAAGGATGAATGATGTGGTACTTGCACAGAAAGAACATCACCTTGGGAGGTTAAACCCTAAACTATCACTTTCCCCTGTGGTTTAAAGAGGCTGGTGTGGTTACTTACACCTAGTATTCCAACATTCAGGAGGCTGAGGCAGGAGAATCATTCTGAGTGTGAGGCCAGCCTAGTAAGTTCCAGGCCAGCCTTGGCTACAGAGTGAGACCCTGTCTAAAAGAAAAAAAAAGCAGAAGCAGGAGAAAGTGTGTGAGAGCACAAATAAAGATTATAAACAAGATCATAAGAACTCAGGCTAAGAGATGGAAAGTAGTGAAGTATTGCATAGGAAAATCTTGGTTTAACTTAGTTTAACACTTTTATTACCGGAAGCTAAGACAGTGTTCATATGATGAAAAAAGATTTGACACAATTATTCCTGTAACGGGGTGGGATCTGTTTCTACAAGTATTTCTTCTTGAAGATACTTGGGAAGGCATTTCCTCCAGGGATTCTGAAGCTATTGGGTTAACTTTGCATGCTCCTCTGGCTACCTGAGGAAGAGGCTGCTCTACCCCATTGCTACCACATCCTACTCTCAAGACTAGTTCCCCAAGACTCCCTGCATGACAAAGGACTGCAGCTGTCAACAGACTCGCCTAATGCGCTGCCTCAGAAAGGGGCTGGGACAGCCGCTCTGTGACCAGGCGAATTTCTGTGGCTTCTCTAGAAAGAGGCTATCGTTCATAACATTGCTGCACCTCCCATCAGGCTAATGACACTTCAGCCAGCATCTTCTCCTCACTTGTCGGTACTTTGCCATCTGAGCACAAGTCTCTAATTACGCCCGGGCAACAAGTTTTACATCAATCCCACCGTTTACACACTCACCGTACACCATTGCGCCTCCAGTCTCGTGCAAGAAGCGGAATCGGTGATTTTTAAATAGCCAGATGGTTAGAATGGTAAGGATGAGCAAAAAATTAAAGGCAAGCAGCTCCACCGCTCCCTGGTGTTGAAAATGATCTTCATCCTTCCCTGACGTAAGCCGAAGCTGCCCCGCCATTCCACTCCCAGAACGTGATGCTCAGAGAAATCCCTGGATGAGGGGTGAGCACTTTGAAGAGGTTTGCCTAGGACAGACTGGCCGCCACAGAATTTCAGAATAAACGCTGCTACTTTGTTGCTACTTCACAAGCGCTCAGATGGCTTAGCATTCAGAGGGCTTCTAGTTACAACTTCCTGTTTCTCTCTTAAAGCAGCCTCGTCTCTTTTCAAACTCCAGAGGGTGCTTTCATCATAGAAGACTCTGTAAATGATTCATTCTGGGAGGAGATCTTCCAGAGGTCAGATCTAAAAGCAGGATGCTGATATATAGACTCTATGTCCCTCCTGTTTCCAGCATGATGTCTAAGGCTGTACAACCGGCACATTGTAGATTGGTAATAAAACAGTTCAATTCACCACATCAATATTTTCCACATTCAAAAGGGCAAGTTCAGACCCCTGCCTTCACCTGCTCAGGTTTCTCCTTCCCCATCAGATTCTCCCACGTGATAAGGATTGACAGATATGACTTCATGGGACTATTTCTTAAATTGAGAATCACAGATCCGGCTTTTTAGAACTGTTCCTCATAGTGTAGACCTTCAACTAGAATAATCAAAAAGAAAACTCTAGGCCCACATCTATTTGGATATGTTGAGAAAAAGAAGAAAGGAAGAGAGGGAGGGAAGGAGAAGGAGAGAGGGACAGGGATGGAGGGATGGAGGAAGGGAGGAAGGGAGGGAGGGAAGGAGGAAGAAGAGACAAGGAAGGAGAGAGGGAGGTGTTCAAGACAGTGGCACCTACAGTTCTTCTTCCTTGGCAAACATCAACACTTCCTTTTAACAGCCAATCACCACCCAGCCAGGTATGCTGTGGAGTCCCAGCACTTCACCACATGATGGTAATGGAGGAGTGTTAATGTCTGCTTTCTACTGTGATTGAATTAGGTCTCCATTTCTATCGTGGAATTCACTGAGTACATAGAATCCAAGCGTGCCACTAATGGTTTCTGGACAAACACATAATAATATTAGGAACTTCCATTTATGGTCTTGCAGACCATAATTCTAGCATTCAAAAAGCTGAGGCAGGAGGACCAATGTGAATTCGAGGACTTGCTGAGCTACACAGACACTGGAAGGTGACCCATCAAACAACTAGTTTTGCACTCTGGGAGACTTCAGCAATCATTCCCCTGCCTCAGCTTCTTTGCTTATGAATTCTGGAGCTGTCTTTCTCAGTGTGCTCGGCTTGGCGGTGGGCATCTGCTCCGTGCAGTGCAGATGTTCCTATGCAAGGCCCCTTTTGGCAGTCAGCTCCCTGCTGACTAATATTCAAGATGTTTTGAAGCCTGTCAGCGATTGCTCCCGAGCAGTTGCCAGCAACCTCACCTTCGTTATTAGCGACCCAGCAGATTGAGTCGTTAGATTTTATACAAGATAATACAAATTCAAAACCTCAAAACCTGAGCACTTCCTGTTTTGCTACCTTTTAAGTCATCACTAGCCAGTCACTTCGGGTGACTCTTTCATGGTTTCTCCATCTGAGAAAAGCCATGTTCTTTGATTGTCTTACCACATCCACCTCACTGTTCCACCCAGTAAGGCGATGTGATCCGTGGGTGAGAACAAGCGTGAGATGTCTGGTTGGCTGGACCATTCTTTCAAAAGCTCTGAATTTGATGCTGACATGAGACCGTGGAGAAGGACTGAGGAGGGTGGGTAGAGGAAGATGGCCGCTCACCTGGAAGTAAGCTGGATAGAGAATGGAAGCTCAGTATCAGCAGGCTCTGGGAAGGTTTGGACAGAGACGCTCTTCTACTTCCATAGATGTTTAAATGGGAACATTACAGCAGTAAGGTGTTGTCTTCAGGTCTAAGAGCACATGGCCTTTCTGCTTTCCCAGTTTAAAAGCTGGGGATCTCAAAAACCCATTTACAATAAAACAGATTTATACTGATTCAACTCTGTGACCCTTTGTTTGTTTGTTTGTCTTTTCTTATTGCCAGTTCATAATCCCATTCAAGGCACCTCTGGAAAGACCATGCAATTTCATCTGTTTTAAAAAAAGGAAAGGGGCCGGCGAGATGGCTCAGTGAGAAGAGGTGCTTGCTGCCAAACCTGATGACCTGAGTTCAATTCCCTAGTCCCACAGAATGAAAGGAGAGAGCAGATCCCTACAAGTTGTCCTCTGGCCCTTCTGACCCTTGTGAGTGCTGTCACTCATGTGGCCAGCTGTCAATCTTGTCTGTGTGTCCCTCTACAATCCGCACCGTAGTTTTGCTCTGATCAAAGTTATCATGCTTTCTTTGTAAATCAGTGTGAGCCCTGATTTCAGTTCTTTAGATGAGATGCCAAGAATCCAAGAAAGCCTGCCTAAGACCCCAATTTCCAGTAATAGTTTTGTGTCCTAGGAAAACTAGGATAGCAGATTACTGGAACACCAAGACTTCCCAATTTCTAGACGCTGCGCTGTCTGTATGAAGGAGATAGATGTCGACAGAAGGAAGATTATCAACTGGAAATGGAGATACTGTGTGCTGTGCTGGCTCCCAGGGGCCAGAACCCTTAGTGTCACATTCTCACATGAACCTGCTTTGGAACCCAGCTTGCTTTCTGGCATGATGACCAGACAACTTGGTGAGTAAAGGGTTTATTCGGCTCATACATCTAGATCTTAGTCCCTCATAAAAGTAGTTGGGGCACGGACTCAAGGCAGGAACCCGGAGTCAAGACCTGATACGGAGACCGTGGAGGAACCCTGCTTCCAGACTTGTTTTCACCCAGCCTGCTTTCCTACAGCACCCAGGACCACTTGGCCCAGGAGGAGCACCACCCTGCAATGGCTGCGTGCTCCGACGTCAACCATGAATTGAGCAAATGCCTCACAGACTTACCTCCAGGCTATCTGATGGAGGCATTTTCTCAACTGAGGTTCCCTCTTTCTAGATGACTCGAGCTTGTGTCAAGTTGACAAAAAACGAAATAAAAATAAAAAAAAAACAAAAACCAAACAAAACCTAACTAGCACAGCCCTGGACACAAAATACAGCCCCGAGAGAAATTATTAAATGACTTTATAACCTGCTGGGAACTGAGTGAAAGGTGCTCATCCCAAGATGCTGCAGACAAATGAACACACAGGCATATATAGATGAGCGTGTATAAATGAGCTACATGCAAATGAGGTAAGAAAGAGAAAGGACAGATCTGCTGGGCTTAGTGGCGTCAGTATGACCTGCCTCAGCTTGTCCACAAAGCCCAAGAGAGAGAAGGAATCAAAGAGAGGAACCTGTACTGCCAGGATAAGCCAGGGTGGAGCAGATCTTGCACACAGAAGGAATGGCACGGAATCTACAGCCAGCAGTGAGCACTGGTGTTAGAGGGTTGCTAGGGCAGGATGGGGAGGCTAGCCACCTAGGAGAAGAGACACTGGGGGTTTCCTGTCATGCTCTATGCATGATCCAGGCAAGCTTGGCATTGTGCCTGTCATTTAGCCTTGTTATCCCGAAGCCATCAAAGGGGCAATGACTTTCTATCTAAGGCCTTAAGAATCTAAGGCCCATATGGGCACCCCTCGATTGCCATCTTATCCATTCTCACCTTGTTTCCTGTAATCACCTCCCCTGTGTCTAGACACCTCTTAACTTCTGGAGGAAGTTTCTTCAATAAAAATAAGCTTTGGCCCATTGGCCTCTCTTCTGCCCTGCACATGTTGAGGGCCCAGTTATAGGGGAAAAACTGACTCACTGACTTATTATTGTGTTTGGTTTCCACAGGCAAGGAAGAAGGTGCAGGCTAGCCCCAGTAGCTCTAACTGCCCCAAATCCTGTAGGCTTCTGGGTTGGAATGAAGGAGGAACCCTGGAGCCAGGGGCAGGGAGGGAACAAGGGGAGTCACACTGCAGGATCAAAGAACCTATCAGCCAGGATAACCCCCGAAGCCAGAAGCCTGAGAACTTCCCTTTCCTTGTTCTCCTTTCACATGTCCATGTGATAAACACATGTACCTCTTTCTGTAAAACCTAAACCCTTGTTTTCCCCACCAACTACTCCAGTTCCCTTGCAGCCCTAGGACACCGATCAAGTCAGTTTCCTGTGGCCAGGGGTAGGGGCTCCTGCCTGCAATGCCAGTTCTTGGGAAGAGAACTGATGAGGATCTGAGGGCTGTGTAGTGAATTCCAGGCCATGTGGAGCTACAGGTTGAGGTGGTGTCTCAGTCAAATCAAAACCAAAACCAAAATCTCAGTAAGGAAAGAAAAGGGGGGAAACGGAAGGAAAGAAGAAAGTAAGTTGGCTTGCTTGCGTTGGTATCTACCAACAAGGAGCTGCACCAAGGAGGAGAGAGAAAGAAGCTCAGGACAGGGTGCATGGACACAGTGTCTGAAAATGAAGTGTAAATTCAAAGCAGACTAGGGCAGAGTTGCCTCTTTATCTCACTGAAGTCAATTCAGACTCAGCCTTTGAGACAGCCATACTCTGGGTAAGGGAAAGAATTGTCTGTTGGACCATAACCGGGACCTGAAAGTCTCAATTCAAACTGCCACTGACATCAGTGTGTCAAGGCAGCTGTCAGAAAGGATCTTCTGACGCCAACCACAAGCACTAAAACACTGGATGGCTATGAAAATTAGCCCTTTGTGTCCTTTCTTAGAAAATAACCTAAATAGCCTTCTTCAGTAATGCGGGCTTCAAAAATAAGTCTGTAAAGGAAGAATGTAAAATAAGGAATCTTTTTTGAAAGCAAGCATTTATTCCAAATAGTACTTTGAAATTATTTCAACCTTGACTGTCAAGATATCACTCTGAGAACTCTTGAATTTGAAAAGAACAGAAGCAAATGATTATCAGCAATTTAAGATTCAGATTCAAACAATACCGCACCCCCAGAGCTTAGTCTTTAAGTGGGATCTATCTCTACATGAGAAGAGGACTTATACTGTTAGAGCCCTAGTAGGTCGAGCCTCTCACCTCCCCGACCACTGTCTTTACTGAAGAAATGTCAGTGATCTCTGTTTCGGATGTGGCTTAGAGCAGAGGCCTTGTGATCAAATCCACCAGGAGACTGAGGACCATGCATGCTGAGATGCATCTGCTGTGGAAAAACCTTGTCTGCAGAGCAGAACCCACCATGAGCTGAAGCTCTCCGGAGAGCTGTGTCTGTATGAAGGGTCCCGCAGGCTTCCATCTCTGGACTGAGCAGAACACTGGGGCTATAGATAGGACATTGCAAGTCAGCTTCTAGAATTATCTTGGGATATCTTTAGCCTTTTCTTGTGTATTATTGTCCCTTCTAGCCAGCTTCCACGTCTGACTTAACACCCCTACTTTAAGATAAAGCTTTTGGGTTTCATCAGTAAACTCAGAGAAGCTCTGTTCTCCACCAACCTTAAAGCTAAAAAAGTGATAAGAGAGATTCTCCTGCCTTGCTGTAGTATTTCTGCTCAGTAACCCACAAGTGTACCCTGTAGGTTCATGAACTTCTGACTTTCCTTTATTCTGTGATCACATCAGCTTATGCAATCTCTTCCAGGGTGGAACATGTTTTTCAAGGAAACTGGAATTAAGATCCCCAAGCCATGGTCAGTTATACCATCTGGCCCAGAATAAACCTGTTAGCTTGTGATTTATTTTGTTTTTATTTTTGAGAGAAAGAAATTATTTCTCCCTAGGTTGTAGCCCAGGTTGGCCTGGAACTCACTACACAGCCCAGACTGGCCTCACCATCCCCCTGTCTCAGCATCCTGGGTGCTAGAATCACACTTGTGCGATATTACACTGGGCAAGCCTTAAGCTAGTTTTCTATTTCCTTAAAGCACCGTTGTTATTTTATGCCCATAACATCCATGTGCTCAGCCTATTTTTTTTTTACAGATGGCCTCCTACAAAGACAATACAGGAAAGAGAAAGAACTTGAGGGGTATACTCATCATCCTTATCCTCATGGGCTCACAGACTATTGGCCAAATAATATGAGAAAATGTTCAGTCTTTGATTTCAAGCTTAGGAAACTCACTTCTGATAAAGAGTAGTTCAACTAGGTGATGCCTTCGTCCCCTCAGATGGTGCCTATTCCAAGGGATCAAAAACAGAAGCCAAAACATTCAATATCACTTCCAACAGATCAGAAGAATAGGTAAACATTCCATTCTGCATGGACCACTGTGAAGATGTGGGAATAGGACCAGAATGGTTCCCAATTATTTGTTCTTGAAGGCTGTTGGGCTGAACCACAAAAATAGTGAAGGGAACAACCTCTCTGCCCCTTGAAGTTTACTAATTGATCCCACTGTAATCACTGACAAAAGTTACATTAATAAAAGGGACAGGCAAATGTAGTCCGTGCAAGTGCGCTGGAGGGGCATCACAGGAATGCAAAGTGACTGCTCCCTGATGCAATGAGATTCACTTACCATACCCTCTTCACAAGAGGGAACTAGGTGGGGAGGTGGGGCTATAAGCATCTGGTGGAACAGTGACAAATTTTTAGGGGGGTAGGATAAACATACTTGAAAACAAGCCCTAGGCTGGTGTGAAATAAGCCATAGAAGATTCGGTGACACATTAAAGGAAGGGGGGGCAGAGGGGTGAAAGCACAAGGAGTCTCTCCAGGAAGGGGTGTTAAGAGGATATATGCATAATCTATCAGGGCAGGCACGATGAGGACATCATTGAGTTTTTCAGATAATGTTTTACCTATAAGAAGATTTAGGAAACTATTGCTGTTCTCCAGCAGGAATAACCTTGGCAAGACAAAGCCCTGCCCAGGACTTCAGGGGGATGGGGTCCTGGAGACGGCCACCAGAAAAAATCCTGAGGCAGCTTCTAACATTGATGCCAAGTCCTGCACTGGGAACCATCTTCAGGGATCCTACAGTGCTATACTTAGAAACTAGCATTGCACTAGAAGGCTGCCCTTGTACTCATGAGAACTCTTTCTATATGCTATTGGGACCTGTGTGGTCAGTGCTCTAAATGATGCCCCAAAGGGATGAGAAGTTCTCTTACCCACATCAAAGGGTGACAGTGTACTCTATGAGCATTTTAAACACCGAAGTTTGATCCCAACATATATCTAACATTAATGTTTAAGCATCTAACATTGATCCCAAGTTGTGTTGAGTTTTTGGATAAGTAGCTCAAAGTACAGTATTTTAATGTCAGTCTAAATGGACTTAAAAAGTTTATCCTGAAACAGTATTTAGTACTTGAAGCATTAATCTCAATGAATAAAATTCTTATCTTTGTTTGGTTTTGCTTTTCGAGACAAAGTCCTGCTATGTAGCTCTGACTGGCCTGGAACTTACTATATGGCTCAGGCTAGCTTTGAACTCATGACGATTCATCTGCCTCTGCCTTTCAAGAGCTGGAACTACAGGCACACATGTCTGTAACTGTTCACTGTGAAAACAAAAGCCCTGAGATCTAACTTCCCTCCCTCTTGCAAACTTAGATCTTTTTTTTCCCTTTTGTGTCCCTACTGTTCAGTTTCTTTAGATTGATCTCATCCTGATACCTCTTCCTCACTTGTAAGTAGCCTTGGTTGCTGGGCCCGAGTTCCTGCTCTCTTTTTGCTTTTCTGTTTGAGATCACTCAGCTGTCTCAGAGTCCTCCACTTAAAGCCAATGCTTCTTCGTTCCGACATCCAGTCCCCTCACCACCCTACACCGGCCAGCTCCTCATTCAAGGCGACTTCTAGCAGGTAACTCTGGCTCGGATCTGATTTTATCTTGTCAGAATTTGAGTCACTCCACTGAGTCAAGGCCTTGTGGTTTTTGCCACCTGTAACGAGCATGTGACCTTCCACCTTACCCAGAGATCTGACTGTGTACTCTGGATCTTCCTGGCTCTTCCCACATAAATGCTGTTTGGACTCCTGACGCGGCTCTATGCAGCAACTCCTTCAAGTTTCCCATCTCCTCTCTTATTGTAAACCTAAGAAAACAGCTATCAAAATGTTAGATTCAAAGGAACAATAGCGTCTTTGACAAATTTACAGACAAAATGGGGTTCAGCTGTTATATGAAAAGACATGTAGCAGACATATCAACCAAATGTGATGTGAACACATTCCTGATTCAAACCAATCTACATCTGTGTATGCACTGAGGGATGTATATGTGTTATTTGCAAAACTAGAGACATTAGGAAAATAGGCAGACAGTATATAATATGACTTAATATTTTCGGTGTGAAATAATATTATAGTTATTTTTTTCTTTAAATTCTTATTCCTTTAGTTGGATGTGAGGTCTGTGCCTGTAACAGCAGCATCAAGGGAGCAGGAGGGTTGATATAAGGCTGGCCTTGGCAATGTAGTGAGATCCTTATCTCAAAAAACACAGACCAAACAAAAGCAGCTCACACAACTTAGTTGTTTAAAATAATAATACAGATGAAATCACAAGATGTCTGGAAGTAACTTCAGAGTATTCCAACAGGTGTTTAGAGAAGGGAGAGGGGTCCTGTAGGTGCCTACAGCAGGGAGGGGAATCCAGCAAGTGCCTACAGCAGGGAGGGGGGTCCCGCAGGTGCCTACAGCAGGGAGGGGAATCCAGCAGGTGCCTACAGCAGGGAGGGGA
>LOJH01030091.1:0-16813 GCA_001685095.1 Ellobius talpinus
ATTCAGAGATCTAGCACCCTTTGCCTTCCAAGCTGGGTTTAAAGGCTTAAGCCACTACTGCCTGGCTTCTTTTTTGAATCTTTAAAAAATTTCATACATGTGTACTATATTTACATCATCTTCCTTGACCCTGCATCTCATTCTCTCTCAAATTCACAGCTTCTTATCTTTAAAAGATTTATTTATTTTTATTTGTATGGGTGTTTTACCTGAATGTAGCCTTGTGTACCACATGAATGCCTGATAGCCTTAGGGACAAAATAGAACACTGAATGCTCTGGAATAGTGGTTCTCAACCTATGGGTTGCAATCCCTTTGGGGGGTCACAGTTCTCTCTACCCTGCTGTTTTCTTTAGGAGGAGGCTCTGCGGCGCCAGCGGGAGCAAGAGATTGCGCTAAGGCGGCAGCGAGAAGAGGAGGAAAGGCAGCAGCAGGAAGAAGCACTTAGAAGGCTGGAGGAGAGGAGGAGAGAAGAAGAAGAAAGAAGGAAGCAGGAAGAACTGCTACGCAAGCAGGTGACAAGATACTTACTGTGCTGATTGGTTTTGAAGCTAGGAGTTTGTAGTAGGAAGCAGCTCCTCTGAGGTTTCTCAGCTTGCTGACAGTTACCAAGAGAAACCTGAGTGTTCTGAGGCTTGTTACTTCAGTCTGTATTCTTTACCTCTTCAAATGAACACTTGTTCTCTGAGGGAAACAGAAATTGGTCTTTCTCATTTTCTTCATCTCTTTGGTAAAAGTGCAAAAGATGTGGGGTTTTAAAAATTTATTCTTATTTTTGAGATGGGGACAGGTCTCACTGTGTAGCTTTCTGTGTTCTGGAGCTCACTACATAATCATCACTATGTAGATTAGATTACCTCCAATCTCACAGAGCTCTGCCCACCTCTGCTTTCTAAGTGCTGAAATTAAAGGTATGCACCACCATTAAAAAATAAAATCCATAATAGCATGGATTTTGGGGCTTTCTCTTTTCTATATGCTTTTTTTGTGGTGTGATTAAAACACTTAGGTTTTGATTTGGTAATGTTTAGGTTTCCCCCACCAATTTAAAGTTTTAGTTCTCTTAGATGTGTAATCTTTATATTCTGAAAATATATTTTTTGTTAAATAAATGTTTTTACCTGTATGCTCCTTTAGACTGTGGTTTGACTATATCCTTTGTTCTTAATAGTATCTTTGTAATGTTTTTGAGCATTTCAAAAATGAGTATACTTTGTTTACATTATTTCCACTTCAGTCTGTCCTGCTTCCAACTCCTTCTTTTCCCTATTCTGCCTTCTTGAATTCATGACCTCTTGCTCTATAACTACTTGTATGCACACACAGACACACTCTCCAGAGCCCACCTGTTGCCCATAGATACATCTGTTTAGGACTCACCACTTAGGATTGGGGAACCTATTGGGGGCTTGTCCCTGGAGAAAACTGATTCTCCCTCCCTTGAGAGCCATTGAGTGCCTATAGCTCTTCATACAGAGGTGAGACTGTGTTGAGATTTTTCTTTATGTTGTTATATTTACTGATGTGGTCGTTTCAAGTCTAATTCAATCAACCATACTGTTGATGGGCACAGCGTCTGTGCCATGTCTTTAAGACATTATCTCACAGTAGCTGTCCTGATTTTTTTTAGCGCTTATGATCCTCCGTGATGTTCCCTGAACCTTAGTTGCAGGAGTTGTGTTGTAGATAACCCTTTTGAAACTAGGCATGTCTCACAGTTAGTAATTCTCTGCTGCAAAAAGAGTTAGTATAGTATACTTTAGAGTACAAACACTGAAATACCCATCTTGAAGTGGTTCAAACAGTATAGCCTCCTATGTCAAAGAGATCTGACTCTTAAGTCCACTGGGTATTTAGCACTAACTCAGCAATGCTGGCGGGATTCAGATCATTTGCATACTCTTCTTCTATACAAGCTCTTGGTGGGTTGATTTCTGCTTTTATATTCTTTTTCTCAGGTTATGACTTTTGGGTGTGACAGTCTTGTACAACCTCTGTCCAATAAAGGAGTGACTTTTCTCTATATTATTATTTTTGTTGAGAAAGGGTATCTCATAGAATTCTCCAAGCAGATGCCTCCTTGGACTAAATCATGATTGTCCAAATGTAACTAGGAAGCTTTAAAGCAAAATGTGTCATTTTTAAGTATCTGAGGTGGCAGGCAGTGTTATTTGCAAGAAAGATGGCTGCGTCCTTGTTAGGTTGAAACAGGTTTTATTTGTAGCAGACTTAGCAAAATGTCCTGGACGGAGGCAGGGAGAGGGTGTTAGTATGAATGAGGAGTCTCTGAAAGAAAGGATAGAGAGGAAAGCCACCTCCCAGAGGTTCACAACCAACCTTAGCTTAGGACAGTGTCTTAGCTTAGGACAGTGTGTTATTTGGACAAGATAAAGCATTGCAGGCATAGCAAACCAACTCTGCAAAGGTGAGGGCATGCTGAGCACTGAGGCGAATGATCCAGAGGACATAGTGAGCTGAAAGAAAATGAATGCAGGTAAGGGGGAAAGTGTAGACAGGAAGGAATTAATTACGGAGAGATGTTTTGAAAAGACCCTAGGGCCTATGGGTCATATAGTAGAATTTAGTGATTTTTTGAGGAGTCACTCTGGTTCCAGGCCTGGCTGAGTCTTATTAAAACTATTGTTCTTGCCAGGCTTTATGACTTCTTGTGAAGAACCCTGGAAAATTTGCTCAACCTGTAGTACTGAAATGACATTTCTGGATTTTGTCACAGCAGGTGGTAAACTACTTTTGAGGTCAGCATTTTCACCATAGACCTGGTGACAGTTCTGTAATAATCTGTTAAAGAGTTGGATCCTTGAGCACACTAGGCCTTTGCGGTGACCCCTGTAAAACCTGCTTTTCACTAATGTCATTCTAATCAGGGTTTTTGCTTTATCTTTTCTATATAACTCTTGATGGAAGCCTTTAAAAGCAATATGGATTATCCTCCCTACAATCAATTAAAAATAATTTTTTTTCTCTTTAATTTTTCCTTCTGGAAAGGAAGAGGAGGCTGCCAAATGGGCCCGGGAAGAGGAGGAAGCACAGCGCCGACTGGAGGAGAACCGCCTGCGCATGGAAGAGGAAGCAGCCAGACTTAGGCACGAGGAAGAGGAACGAAAACGGAAGGAGCTGGAGCTGCAGCGGCAGAAGGAGCTGATGCGCCAGAGGCAGCAGCAGCAAGAAGCCCTTCGAAGGCTGCAGCAGCAGCAGCAGCAGCAGCAGCTTGCACAGATGAAGGTATAATCCTAGACCTAAGAGGAGCCACATGTTAAATATTATGTTGGCTATTTGGTTCATCAAGAATGTGTGTGTGTCTGTGTATGTTGTTAATTGTTTAATTGAAAGGCACACACATGTGATAAGGATGGAACAAGCAGTGGCAGAGGCACAACACANGCTTTTTTTTTTTTGAGTGGGGTTCCATGACAGTTGAAGTGCCTCCTCTAATTTCAGCACTGCTGACAGGAAAATCAAAGAGAAAAAAGTGCTCAGCACCTGGGAGGGGCAGCAGGCATGACAGCATCCTGGTTTTTTGAGTGGGACCCACAACACAGCACTCAAACACAGTTGCCTTTGGGGTCTTATTAAAAATTGCTTAAAGACAGGCCAAGGATGGTGGCACAAACCTTTAATCCCAGAACTCCAGTGACAGAGAAAGGCAGACCTCATAAGTTACAGGTCATCGTGGTTTACATAGCAAGTTCTAGGCCAGCTAGGGCTTCACAAGAAGTATAAGGGGGTGGAAGATTTAAAATAACTTTTTGAAGTTGAAAATTAAGAGTCTGCTTTAAAAAGAGGGGGGGTGGCATGGTGATGTTGAGGGTGAATAGGAAGGACCAGTGGGAAAGAACTGCCTTGATACAGTTGGCAAGCCCGAATTGGTTGATTTCCCAGATCTGAAGGTCATAGGTAGAAGAAACTGGGTATGGCAGAGCAGGGGATAAGTATTGCTTATGGAATCAAGTGGATGGAAAGGTTGAGAGCAGCTTGGTAGGTGTGCTCTGCAAACTTCATGTTGAGTCTGGAATTAAGTTTAGTCTCCCTTGTCTTCAAGGAACTCAGGATAAAGATATGTAGGGGGACTTGGAATTCAGTGATGTGAGCAGAGAAGAGAAGGTGGCATTAATAAGGCAGTAGTTCTCAGTGATGTCACCTGGATCTTGTAAGACATGCAGATTATGAGTGGAACCCAGCAAGCTTGTGTTTAAATAAATTCTTCAAGGGACTGGTAAAATATGAGTCACCATCCCTCCAGGCTACTTGCTGAGATAAGTCAGCTTCCAGTCTTTTTAGGGATAGAAAGGGTTTTCAAGTTGAACTGTTTGCCGAATAAGGTCTATGAGAGAAGCATTACAGTGAGCAAGGCTTGAAGGTTAGAGACACTCCAGAATCTCTACGGGAAATCTTGAAAGCTGGAGAAATGACTTGGTGGTTAAGAGTGCTTGCTAGCTACTTTTCCAGAGGATTCCCATTGACCCCATCACATTGCTCCCAGACACCTATTAATTCTCTAGAGGCTCCTATGCCTTTTTCTGGCCTCTGCTAGTGCCTGTACTCACATGCACACAATATACACACATACACATACTTTGAAAATAAATATTTAAATAATTTTTTAATTTTATGTACATTGGTGTTTTACCTGCATGTATTTCTGTGTCAGGGTGTCGAATCCCTTGGAACAGGAGTTATAGACAGTTGCTAGCTGCCATGTGGATGCTGGGAATTGAACCCAGGTCCTCTGGAAGAGCTCCCAATGCTCTTAACTGCTGAACCATCTCTTCAGCCTCCTAAAATAAATCTTTAAAAAAGTAAATTTAAAAGCTAGGGCTGGAGAGATGGCTCAGCAGTTAAGAGGATTAGCTGCTCATCTAGAGGTCCTGAGTTCAATTCCCAGCAACCACATAGTGGCTCACAGCCATCCATAATGAGATCTGGTAGAACACTGTATACATAATAAATAAATCCTGTTTAAAAAAGCATGTCCAGAATGAGGAATGAGATACAAATGGACAGGGCCCCTAATGTCATAGCTGTATATACTCTAGCAAAGGATTAGAACTTAAAGGTATTCAGAACATGGAATAACACTCTCAGGTTTGCAGGAGAGCTAAATGGGGGGATGAACTTGAAGGAAACAAACTGTAGGTTAGCAGACTAACAGACAAGAGACAGATGTCCTAATTGAAGCCTGTTTAGTTGGGAAGGAGGAGTTACTGGCAGTACCCTTAATTATTGAGTACTTCCTTTCTTAGGTACCATACCAACAGTTTTCCATGTGTTATATCACTTCATCTTCAGAGTGTTTTCTCACAAAACTTAGATATTGATAGCCTATATTTTATTGAAAAAGAAGAATGTTAAGAAGCTGAGTCTCCCAGGATTTATCCCTACTGCTCGTTCTGACTTTTTGGAACCCATTCTCTTTGGAGGGATACCTTGCTCAGCCTAGCTAGATATATTGGGGGAGGGCCTCGGTACTGCCTCAAAGCAATGTGCTAGACTTTGTTGACTCCCCATGGGAGGAGTGGATGGGGGTAGGGGAGGGGAGGTAGGGTGGAGGAAGCAGGAGGGAGTGGGAATTGGATTTGGCATGTAAAATGAGAAAAGATTTTTCTAATTAATTAATTTTTAAAAAAGAAGCTGAGTCTTTTGTTGAGCCAACCAAGAGATGGTAGAAGAGCCATGTAAAGTTAATCCAGATACCTTTAAAATAGTTTGAAACTATAATTTAGTTAATTTACAGAGAAGAACAAAGAATTCTCTTTAGAAAACCAGACTTTGAAAATTCAGATTTTCAGGACCACATGTTTATATTCTATTTTGCTCATTAATGTAAAGGATATATAAAGTGGATTGTGGGTTTTTGTTTGTTTTTTTTTGCTCAAAACCAACTTAATTTTCATGACTAGGGGCCTAGGACTACATTGAGCCTGGTTGTTAGCAGCTGCTCTTCTTCATAAGACTCGGAATGAAAACTGCTTGGCCCCTTCATTCACTATCTAACTCAGCTTAGAAATCCTGGGCTTTAAATTCATTCACTAGGTCCTTACATCATGTCCTTTATGGTCTTTATCGATTAAAAGTCATGTTTTGGTTTTGGTTTTTCGAGACATGGTTTCTCTGTGTAACCTTGGCTGTCCTAGAACACTGTAGACCAAGTTGGTCTTGGAGAGATCCACCTGCCTCTGCCTCCTGAGTGCTGGTGTTAAAGGTGTGTGCCACCTTGCTCAGTGGATTAAAAAAAATCTTAAAACTCTATTTAGTCACTCTTTGTTACTCCTTATGATTTTGATTCTGTATTACTAGTTGTGTTGATGCTCAGTGTAACAAATTTCCACCCAAATGGGAGAGCAAGCATTAATACATGTGTGTATTTTTTAGTTGTTTTAAAATGAACATAGGTTGGGAGAAATGAACAAAAGAAGCAAGCCAACTGAGAGATTATTGTGGAAAAGGAATTTTTAAGTGAATTTTGGTTTTTTGTTTGTTTGGTTTGGTTTTTCAAGACAGGTTTTCTCTGTGTTAACAGTCCTAGCTGTCCTGGAACTAGCTCTTGTAGACCAGGCTGACCTTGAACTCACAGAGATCCACCTGCCTCAGCCTCCTAAGTGCTGGGATTTAAAGTGTGTGCCACCACCGCCCAGCTCAATTGAATTTTGTAAAGATGAGGAAAAATAGAGGCTCTGACCGTAAGTGCTGTCCTTCTTCCTTGTTTGCTGATGCTCTGTCATGTGTGTTGTTTTTAGCTTCCCTCTTCTTCAACATGGGGTCAGCAGTCTAACACAACACCGTGTCAGTCCCAAGCCACACTGTCATTGGCTGAAATCCAGAAGCTGGAAGAAGAACGAGAACGGCAGCTTCGAGAAGAGGTAAACAGTAAAGGCAGCCTAGTTCAGTATTCCAGGCAGCTTAGTGTGCACTCTGGGCTAATGACTCCTGATGATGGGTACTGTAAGAATTGCTATGTGCTTGAATTTGACTCATTGTTACTAAAACCTGCAGCTTGCGATTTGAACCCTTTGGTATAAATGGATTTAATAGGAATAACATTAAAGTTGGGTGACATAATTGTTTCCTAGAACTTTTTACTCTAGCTTTTCAACTTTTATTTAATTCATAAATAAAAGTAGATAGCCTTATACCTGTGTATACAGAACTAATAAACTCAGTGGGTTGTTTTTAAAAAAAGAAAGAGATGAGGCTGTGTTAGATATTACCAAAGTACATTGTATGTATGGCATTCTCAAAGAATAATGAAAACTATTATTAAAAATACATAGTTTATTGAGAATTGTGGGAAATTTTGCTCACCCCGTCTTAATTCTTTTATTCTGTTCTCATGTTAAACTACACTTGACAGAAACAACTTAAGGGAGAAAGGAAAGTCAAGGCAGAAGGAACATTGCGTCCACAGTCAGGAGGCGGGATTGAGCACATGCTAAGGCTCAGTTCCTTCAGTCCTTTGTACAGCCCAGGATCCTAGTTAAGAAGTGGTGCTGCCAACAGTGGGTGCATCTTCTCATCTGATCCAGTGTAATCAAGATAATCTTCCACATCCCAGAGATCAATTGTCACTTTGGTACTAGGTCATGTCAGGTTGACAGTTAACATTAACCATCATACATCCACTTGTGAATTTGTTGTTTTGAATGCAGGGCACATTTTTCTATAAAGGATATTGGGTCTTCTGACTAGCTCAAAAAAACTATGACAAAAATATCTCTACTTTTAACTCTGTATCATAGGATAGGAAGGGCACAGAATAGAGGGAATTTGGAGAGGATAAATTTTTGATAGAAGGTAATTAATTCAAGGCCTGCTGTTAGTTGTCTTGTTCATTAATTTATCAACATGTATTTTACTCATTCATAGTCTGGGAGTACAGCCAAGTATAAAACTGATGAAATGCTCTGCTATTGTGAACTTGCCTTCTAGCTTAGGAGAGATGGGCCATAAAAATTAAGTAAACTATATATATGGCACTTTAGAGAGTGGGAAGTGTCAGAGAAAGAATTGCTAGCAGGAATGAAAGAGGAGAGTACATGGGAGTTGAGGGTGGCTAGGGATAGAATGGTAGTGTGTCCTTTAGACACATGAGGTAGTGTAGCCATCCTGAAGAACAGGCTTTATGTAGCTAGTGCTTGAGCAGAGTAGTCAGTTCGTTGGGGAATGGAAGCTGTCGTGTTTGGATCTGGATTGTACCATTCACTGAACTAGGCATCTGCCAGTATACTGAGAGAGATGGGAGTTGTCGGTGTGCATGTGTGCACACGCGGTTTATGTAGTAGGCACCATCTATCTGTAATTATATATATGGGGCGTGCATGTGTTCTAAATAGTGGACATCTTCCAGTAGCTTAAAGCGCTTCTCTACCGTAAAATTTCTCTCTCACTGTAGTGTAAACACAAAAGAAAGGATTAAACTTTACTTCTGGGATTACCCTTCTCCAAAAGGCTATCAACAAATAGGTGTCTCAGAGCAGATTATTTGTTTTCAAGGTTAGAAATTGTAATGATTTTAGTCTCAATTGAGTGAAAAGTTAATGTGAACAAGACTTAGAGTTGCTGTAGGCCCCCTGTGCATGCTAAAAAGGTATTCTGTTGCTCACCTACACCCTAGCCACAGCCCCACCCACTTCCAGAAGTTACTATCTCACTCTGTGTTTATTTCATTCATGTTCTTGGAACTTTTTATTCTCCCTATTCCTTACAGAGCATGAGATTGCTATTCCTTGTTTATTTGTCACACAGAGAAACCAAAGATAATGTTACTTGTTTTGCCTTTCCTGGAGCACCCTGCCTGGGACTCTATAACCCATTCATTTTGGACATGCTCAGTATTAAGCAACTCCCGTTTTTTTTTATTCATTCATTCATTTATTTATTTATTGTGGTTCCTGTTGATTGCCTAGATAGATTTTGATTTCTCCTCTTTCCATTGTTTTTTGTATCATTATTGGTAGGGTGGGCACAGTTCCTCAGTTTTATCTTTTAGTTCTTCTGTTGAACTTTTAGCTTATACTATCATGTTTTAAATTTCTGAGTTTTTTGGGCTGGGTAGGTAGTATATATCCTTTTATTTTTGTGACTGTACTACCAGCTCTCTAGGTCAGTAGTTCTCAGCCTTCCTAATGCTTCCACCCTTTAATACAGTTTCTCATGTTGTGGTGACCCAAAACCATAAAATTATTTTTCTTGGTACTTCATAACTGTAATTTTGCTACTGTTATGGATTGTGATGTAAATATCTGATATGCAGGCTATCTGATATGCAATCCCTGTTTAAAAAAAAAAGTCGTTTAACACTCCCCCCCCCGGCAGTTGAGACCCACAGGTTAAGAACTGATGTCCAAGGGATATTATTTGCTGATAGTTTAAAAAAACAAATACACATAATTCAGACCTAGAGAGATGGCTCAACAGTTAAGAGTGCTTGCTGCTCTTGCAGAGGCCCCAGGTTCAATTCCTAGCCCCAACATGGAAGCTCATAACCATCTGTAACTCCAGTTCCAGGGTATCCAGTGCCCTTCAGGCCCTGATGGTACTGTACAAACATGGTGCACATACATACATGCAGGAAAAATACTCACACATGTTAATTAATTTTTTAAAAGACAGTTCCTAGTCAAGCAGTTGTGGTGCACGCCTTTAATCTCAGCACTCAAGAGGCAGAGGCAGGCGGATCTCTTGTGAGTTTGAGGCCTGCTTGGTCTACAGAGTGAGTTCCAGGACAGTCAAGGCTGCACAGAGAAACCTTGTCTCAAAACTGGGGGGGGGGAAGTATCCTATTTTCTCTTGTTTGTTTTTATTGAATTTTATGTATTTATTTTGTTGCTTGCCTTTTATCTCAGAAGCATATGCTAAATGTCTAGTAATTTGTTAAGGCTCTCAAACTCATCAAAAGTTCTGCTATACATGTCACACTGGTGCTAGTGGTTATTCTCTTGGCTGTTTCGTTGTGGGGAGTGCCTCCACCTATTGGTGTTCACTCAATATTAACTACTAATCAGTTTACAATAGAATAGTCTATTAATCTTTGTTGGCCTTTCCAGATGGAAAACTTGTTTTCTGCTTGGGTGAAAGAGACTGTTCAACTGAACAGGGCAAAGGAGGCAGTTTGGGTTTTACTGCTTCTATTTGTAGCCAGCCTTTCTGAGATACCATGTAAGCACCTGCAGTCCCTGAGCTTTCTGTCTTAAATGTGCCTATTTATCAGCTTCCTTCATTTAGCTTTTCAGTTGTGCTGCTCTGGTAATAATCTGCTTTCCAGCTTTATTTCTTTCTAGCTAAGTAGTTGTTTTTATATGTGCATGGAAAGATCAAAGGACAGCATCAGGTTCTTTGTTTCCTTTTTTAGTTTTCATTTTGTTTTTGAAGACAGAATATCTCACATCCTGCAACTTACCAAGTAGGCTGCACTGGTTGGCCAGTGACACCCAGGGTTCCGCCTGTCTTCTGCCTCGGCAGTACTGACATTACAGGTGTCTGCCAGCATAATTTTCTCACAGGTTATTCAGGGACCAAGTTCAGGTCCTCAAGCTTGCAGAGCAAGCACTTCACCGACTTAGCTATCTTCCCTAGTCTTACTTTCTGTATTTAAAAATCTCTTCTGCCTTTGTTGCCCTGTACTGGTTTACACTTTTGAAGAAGTACATGCAGCTGAGCATATGTGAATACCTGCAGTCTGTCTTGGGAAGCTGTGGACCTAGTTGGACTCTGTATAGTGAAACCTCATCTCAAAGTCACACACAAATAAACCAACAAAAATTTATTCTTTGATTGTGGTGGGACTTTGGGAATTAAACATTTACTTCATTTCTGTGCTTAACCAAAAAGACTTCATCATTTGTAAGAAGTAATTCTGTGTTTGGTCTCCTGGTTTCCCTCTCAGTGCCACTTGTGTTTTCATCTTAATTTAGCCAAAATAATTAGTCCCATTTGCTTTTGTTTAGCTGTTGTGTATTAGTATTCTGTAGTGTCCTGTTGCTTGTAACTGATGTAAAAACCAATCCTGAGTTTGCTGTCCTTATCCAACAGCAAAGGCGTCAGCAGAGGGAATTGATGAAGGCTCTCCAGCAGCAGCAACAGCAGCAGCAGCAGCAGAAACTCTCAGGTTGGGGGAATGTCAGCAAACCTGCAGGTACCACCAAGTCTCTTCTGGAGATCCAGCAGGAAGAGGCCAGGCAGATGCAGCAGCAGCAGCAACAGCAGCAACAGCAGCACCAGCAAACAAACAGAGCCCGGAACAGCACAGTGGGTTCCTGTTACGAAGTGCAGTCCTGGGCACTGCTTTTTGCTTATCTTGTCAAGCTTTTCAAACTATTTTTTAAATGGTGTTAACTAAGTTCTTTCTTTCTTTCTTTTTTTTTTGTCTTTTTAACAGCATTCCAACCTGCATACCAGCATTGGGAATTCTGTATGGGGCTCTATAAACACAGGTCCTCCTAACCAGTGGGCGTCTGATCTAGTCAGTAGTATCTGGAGTAATGCAGACACTAAAAACTCCAACATGGGATTTTGGGATGATGCAGTCAAAGAGGTGGGACCTAGAAATTCAACAAATAAAAATAAAAACAACGCCAGTCTCAGGTAGGGCTCATAATGATTATACCTGTGTACCTTGATTGGTGGGAGTTGAGAGCAGTGGAAGGGATGTTAGATACAGTGTTTATTTACAGCATGTAAGTCAAAATTGTGGTGATTGCTCTCTACCCAGTGAAACACACTTGATTATTCCTTGGGCTTATTCTACTGCTGAGCATGTAACCCCTTTCTCCTACATGATGACAGCTTGATAATAATAATAATAATATTTTTATGTTAATATTTCTCCAGTGTTTTCTCTAGGTAACTTAGAGGTTTTTGTTCATTTGTATTTTTCAACTATATTTATACTAGAATGGACATTCCGAAAAAGCTTCTGTAATGGCCTTAAAATTACTATTAACAAATTCTATTTCATCTTCATCTTTCTTTCCTCAGTAGCCAGTGTTGTTGAATGAGCATGGGTTTGTTGTTATATTCATGAACTCAGATCCCAGCACTTCCACTTATTAGCTGTGTGACCTTGGGCAAGAGAGAACCTCTTTTGGGCCTCAGTTCCCTCATCGGTAAAATGAAGATAATAACTTTATGAGTATAGTTGTAAGGAGTAATGAAATACACATGAAATAGTAAAGTGCCTGGCGTATAGTAAGTACTTAATAAATGGTAGTGTTGTCAGATTCTAGATTGAAGACCTAAAGAAAGTAAACATTAGTTTATTGAGCTGCTTTGCCAGGCACTGTTATGCTCCAGACCTTTGTGAGATTGTCTTCATTCTTTATTATAATCCAAAGAAGTGTTGGCACCATTTTGCATATGAGGAAACTGAGGCTTAGTAAATTGAACAACTTACCTAAAGAACATGTAGGAAGAATTTCATTATTTTTTCAAAATAGTAGCCTTATAAACTAGATTATTAGCTGAGGATAGTTACTAAGGAAGTGTCCAATCAAAATATTTGAATTTGAATATTTTTTTCTTGTATAGAACTAAGAATTGGCTTACTGGACAGCTATCCAGTGTTACCTCCACAGTATTTATGGTATTGTAGTATAATCACATAGTAACAGTTTCTGGGAATATAATATCGCCCTGTTGTTTTGCTTTAGTAAATCTGTAGGTGTGTCTAACCGGCAGAATAAGAAAGTAGAAGAAGAAGAAAAGTTGCTGAAGCTCTTTCAGGGAGTAAATAAAGCCCAAGATGGATTTACCCAGTGGTGTGAACAGATGCTTCATGCCCTTAATACGGCAAATAACTTGGATGGTAAGAATTGGGGAGGGAATCCCAGCATGTGGATTGACAGAGCAGGACCTAAAAGAGGTTAACAGGTTGGAACAGTAAGCCATGAAGTCCCCGGGGGCCAAGTCCTTCCATTAAAAAATTGACTCCCGTAATATTACTTATGAAAAAAGTCTTGCAAAACTATGCTCAAATAGATTATGAGCAGTTCTAAAAATTAAATGCTAGCTCAGGCTGCCTTAAGGATGTACAGGACAAAGGAAGTCGTAGTTTCCCATTACCCTTTTCATGGGAAACATTTCCCAGCTGCATTATGTCTAAGAGAAAGTTAAATGTCATAGTCAGAACCAAGGTCTACTAGGCCAGTAGAGTACCAAAGCCATATATGACATTTTCCTTCCTGCTTTGGGAGGTGATGGAAATTATGATAGAATAAATAGACTTGCTTTGTATGGGCTGCGACTGTGCAGAAATAAAGGTTTCAGCACAATTTCAAGAAATGCATGATTGTAACAAGCCATTTACAGAGAGCTAGCTCCTTAGATGAAAGTGAATTTCCAACAGTGACTGTTGATCGTAC
Organism: Ellobius talpinus; assembly: GCA_001685095.1. Taxonomy (NCBI): domain Eukaryota; kingdom Metazoa; phylum Chordata; class Mammalia; order Rodentia; family Cricetidae; genus Ellobius; species Ellobius talpinus. The sequence continues at coordinate 13,374 of LOJH01030091.1, forward strand.
TATAGAAGGGATTGTCTTAGCTGATAGTCCAAGGTGATAACTGGCCTAAAGCCAGCAATCTTTAACACTTAACAGTCAAGAATTAACAGGCTTCCTTGCAGTATTATAACATTAGCTAAGAGTCTGAAGGCCTTCAGAGGAAACAGAGTTTCATAGTAGTGATGGCTGCCATCCATTAAGTACCTACCATGTGCTAGGCACTAGCTGGGCTACCATAGTGTTATCCCAGTTATTCCTTTTTTTGCAGTAAATTTTGAAGATACTTTTACAAGGTAGGTGATATTATCCCCATTTTATAAATTAGGAAACAGAGGCTCAGAATGGTTAAGTAACTCATCAAGGTCACACAGCCAGCAAACTTCAGAATTGAATTTTAAACCCATGCCTGTCTAACTCTGGTGTTTGTCCTTTTTTCCCCTGAAACCACACAATTTGCATTTTCCACTAGGTGCTCTCTGAAACACGTAACCCCTGATTAATTACAAGTTCCAGTAACTGCCATGGTATAACTGGTGTCTATCACAGCACTTAATAAATTGAATTAAAGGAAAAAAGGAATGAATTTTCCAAATTACTTTAGTCTTAGGCAAATAACTGTCAGTCATTGTAACATCTAGTTTCCACTGACATAAATTAGTGACGTTCGGCATGTGTCGATGTGTCTTTGTTTGACACTGCTGTTCTGGGTAATTTCAGCACTGTGATGAGGCTCTTTCATCTGTATTAGGCAGGTGCAAGTATCTACCACAGAAGCTGCATAGCTTTCACTTTCCTTTTATTGCCTGTGTTGGTGTGCTGATATATTAAAACTTGGTGCTTGTTCTTTGTATATGTTTTTATTTCATTGTTACTGTTTTACATCCTCTCCCCTCTTGTATTGCAGTTCCCACATTTGTTTCTTTCTTGAAAGAAGTTGAATCTCCTTATGAAGTCCACGACTATATCAGGGCCTATTTAGGAGATACTTCTGAGGCCAAGGAGTTTGCCAAGCAGTTCCTTGAGCGCCGTGCCAAACAGAAAGCCAACCAACAGCGTCAGCAGCAACAGCAGCAACAGCAGCAGCAACAGCAGCAGCAGCAGGTATAAAGCAACACAGTGTTATTTTAGTTACTACTTCACAACTGTAATTTTTCTTATGTTATGAATTGTAATGTAAATATCTGATATGTGACTCCTGTGAAAGAGTCATTTGACTACCCCTCCAAGGGGTCATGACCCACAGGTTGAGAGCCACTGTTCTATAGTTTGAGTGACTAGAAAATTTACAGTACAGTCGTCACCTCTATGGATTATATCCAGCTGAGTTCTCTGAGCCTCTCGTTTACAGTATCTAATCAGTACATAATTTTATCTTAAGATTTTGTTTAGAGGCATTCTTTATATGTTGATTCATTAACATTGATCCTCTCCAGTGCAGCTGTCATTGTCACTAGTACAAAACTCACCTCACATCTTCCTAAGATGTAGTACAGTTTTCTTATGCTCAGGAGCATCTATCTGATGGCACCTAAGCGCTGGACTCAGAGGTCGTAACAGTGAAATCACTCACAAGAAGAAAAAGATGTGAAAACATTGTGCTAGATGACTAACTGGAAAAAAACACCTGCCTACAGGGTGTGAACTGTAGGAAGTAGGAACGTGGATAATCCCTTGTCCCTCTTTAGCGAAAAGTATATCTCTTGGGTGGTAAAGATTCTTTTGCCTATCTGAGCGTATGTGTGTCCAGAATGACCATTTACCAAAATAAATAAATAAAGCAAACAACAATTCATTGAAATTTACAGAAGTGAGGTCTTTGAGGGTTGATAGTTTACATTTTCTCAAAGACGGGTTGGCAGGGTCCATAAAGAGGCATAAAAATACTCATATTCTACTAGAATCTATTATAGATCACTTCTGGAGATGTAGAAGATACATTGTAGCACAAAGCATTTGAGATCTAAGTGTGTAGAGCAGACAGATAAATTAAGAGGAAATGGCCAGTTTCTGTACCACAGCATAGTAGAACAGATGTGTCTCAAGGCATTGCAGGAGCACATGGTATGAAGTGGTGCAGGAAAAATGGGATGGTCTCCTCTATGGGCTAAAACAGAAAGGAAATGCCCCCATATCGTATGTGCTCACAGACCCTAGGCATGTTCTTCCACAATGCTTTCTGCACTTCTCCCTTCATTGCTACCACCTGATCTTTGAGCTGGCTTCTGAAAGAAGTTTCTCTAATGAAGACAACGGTTAAAAAACAAAGGATTAGTGTACTGTTTTGTACTCTAACCAGTTGGCAGAAATATGGGGGCAATATTTTGGTAATAAATCCCTTCTGGGATTGCCAGTGTGAATAACATGTATGACTTCAACCTTTGATGGTGAACTGCCAGCTGTTTCTCAGCTTGTCTTCTGACTTGTATACTAGAGAACAAAGATAATTTCTGCTGTGAATCAGTCAGTTGCGTGTATTGTCATAGTGTTGAGGCTTGTTGAAGTCAGATGCTGTGTATTCCTTTTCTTAATGGATGACACAGACACTATATCTGCTAGAAAATTTAGGACAGCCATTCTGGTATAGTTGGAGTGAAAGCCGAAGTTCCAGGTGGAACTTTGTAGAGATGCCAGGCATCAAGTGGACTTTTGTAAATGAGAACTTAACAGTAGTTCAATGGCCCTCTCTCCGTTTCTATATTGCCAGTACCGTGTAGGCTTTTTTTTCTTAAAATAACTTTAAATTATGAATACTTGTGTGTCAGTGAGTATGTGCACATCAATGCATTTCAAAGCAAGCATGAGATACCCCTGAAACTGGAGTTATAGGCAGTTGTAAGCTGCCTGATGTGACTGCCAGGAATCAGACTCAGGTGGTTATCCTGGGTTTTTTGCTTTTCCGTATGTGGAGTACTGTTCTTTTGAGGTCTGTGAAGGATTTTGCTGGGATTTTGCTGGGTGTTGCATTGAATCTGTAGATTGTTTTTGGTCAGATTTTTATTATGTTAATTCTACCTACCCAAGAGCATGGGAAATCTTGCCGTTTTCTGGTGTCTTCTTCAGTTTCTTCAAAGATTTAAAGTTCTTGTCATACAGGTCTTCCACTTGTTTGGTTAGAGTTACTCTGAGATATTTTATGCTACTTGTGGCTATTGTGAAAGGTGATGTTTCTTTGATTTCTTTCTCAGCCCACTTATCTATGTAAAGGAGAGCTACTGATTTTTTTTTTAAGTTAATCTTGTACCCTGCCTCATTACTGAAGGTGTTTATGAGTTGTAAAAGTTTCTTGGTAGAATTTTTGGGGTTGCTTATATAAATTATCATACCATCAACAAATAGTAAGAGTTTGACTTTTTTTCCAATTTGTATCTTCTTGATCTCCTTTTGTTGTCTTAATTGCTCTAGCTAGAACCTCAAGAACTATATCGAATAGATATGGAGAGAGTGGACAACCTTGTCTTGTT
>LOJH01030092.1:3974-17218 GCA_001685095.1 Ellobius talpinus
TATCTATCTATCTATTAGCATCTTATTCACAAGTAAAGGCTTAGGATTTCCCTTTCGTATACTGTGCTTGAGTGTTGTCTGGTATCAGGGTTATATTACCTCTGCAAAAATGCATTTGGAAACTTTTTTTCTTTTCCAATTTTCTCTGACAGTTTGTTTCTGATAGATATTATTTCCTTGAATGTTTAGTGAATCTCATCTGTGAAGCTACCATATTTTTAAAATTTAATACAATTTCTCTATCCTCTAAGTCATTTTGGTAATTCAGCTTTCTCTTAAAAATAGATACATTCAAAACTACAAAATTTTGAAATTTGGCTCATAGTATCTCATTTTAACGTGTACTTCTATTTCTGTTGTCATACCTCATTTTTATTCCATATATATCTATGTATAGTGAACTCTTTTTCTCCTAAATAAACAAAGGTTTATTTATATTTTTTACGAGCCTGTTGGTATTTGTGATCCTTTCAAATGGGCAGCTTTGGTTGACAATATGGTTTTTTTTTAAATATGGAGACACATGTTTACTTCCTGGGCTTCTTTTTCTCAATCCCTGACACTCGGGCTGAGTGTACACTTCACTGTGATTTCTCAAACATTCGGTTTTCAGAAGGGCGCTCTTCCTGGATTTCCCGACTATTAGGTCACTTGAGCCATTCTGTAGCCAGTGTTTATTGGGGAAGCTCTTGGGATTTGGCTCTTGGAAGTACAACTGAGGATTATTTGAACTGAAAAGTAGAATAAGGGTGATATTTCAATGTGATGTATACAGTGGCCTCGAAATAAATGTTACTAAGATAATCTTGCAAGCCCATTCAGAGACTCCCAGGAACGTCACACAGATGTCCTGGAAGACCACCTCGACATCCCCTATGACCTAATGATTCCGTGCAGGAAAGCAGTAGGAATTCAATAAAGACACACAGAATAGATGAATGATTACCAGTCTCAAAAAGACAGCTTTCCTGGAAACACTGTGAACCCAGCTGCATCTGGTTCAGTCTGGCTCCTCTTTGTCAAAAGCAGGTCCATTCCTGGTCTGGGCCTTTTCTTCTTCCAGTTCCAGTTCATCACAGGCTTCCTCCCTCTCCAGCCTCTTTTGTCCTTGCCTCTTTACAGCAATTTGAGTCAATATCAAATAATGGACTAATAGCTTTAATTTTAAAAATCCCCCCTCAATACATCAGACACAATAACTATATTGCCTTTCAGACGCGCGTTCTCAAGCCTGAATGCATTCTCCGCCACCCCTTCCTTACCCTTGTGTATTACTAAAGTCACTTTAGCATTTAGCTTTCTCTCTCTTTTCTACAGAGATTGTCCTGGTTAAGATAATGCGGATGCCTCACAGTGTGTCTGTGCTCAGCCCCACTGAGCTGTATGTCTAAGAATGGCAAACTTGGTTATAGATACTTTACCACAATAAAATATTCCTTAAAAAATAATAATAAATAACATGGGTCCTTTCATTGCTAAATCCAACCACCAAGTAACTAGCGTTCTCAAAGTTGAACAGTTGAGCAATCCTGAAAAGTTCTCGTCTCTTGGCTTCTGTAACCCGACATTCTTTGAGGCTTTCTTCATTTCTTGGTTCTTTAGCAGTTTAAGTCTTAATTACTCATTTTTTCCTGTTTTACCTCACCTCTAAAATTTTAAGTTCTGCAGAGCTATATCCCAGGCTATCTTCCCTCAATTCTACCCTGTCTCTCTAGGTAATGTATAGTACTTCCCATGATTTAAGTACATAGGTACACTCTTAACTTTTGAAATTATGATCTCTCTCACCCAGATCTCTTTTCCAGAGATGCCAGGTTCAAATGCATCTAACCCCTTGGTAATACCCCAGCCCTCCTGACATGTCTAACAGATATTTCAGACAATAGGTTCAGAAGTTGAATTCTTGTTCATTCTCTCTCCAGCACTCCTAGCAAGCTTGCCAAGCTTCTCACATCTTTCCACATCAGTCCCACATACAACTCATCTCCAGGTCTGCTCAGTTTTACCTTCAAAATAGATCAGGATCATCCACTTTGCTCATTTTCCCTGCCAACATCCTACTCCAAACTGTCACTATTTTTGAATATGCTTCAGTGCTCCCACGTTCCCCTCACTGATTACCCTGCTTCCCCTTGGTCTATCCCATTCTCTTCTCTGTCATCCACTAGATGACCAAGTCCTCAAAGCCAGGCATAGTCAAGGCAAACCCAAAATGGAAGAAAGTGACGTGGCTGATGCTTGTTTTTCCACCTGCATTTTCCTCTGATTATAGTCCAGCTTCCACTGTCCTTTGAAAATTCTAGGTCCTCAGACTCTGAAGGTTCATAAGCCTTTGAGTGGGTTTCCCTCCTCATCCTTGGCTGCTCATGCCTCACTCAGTAGCGGAGGAACTCTTACGCATCTTTACCTAGTCTTACTACCCCCAAGAAGCCCTGTTCCCCCCAGTCTAACCCCTGTTCTCTATGTTACAAAGTGACCCACTTATTTAATAATCATTTATCAGGATTTTCTTCTTTGCCTGGTATAATATGAGGCAAATACAGGAGTGAAAAGAACAGTCTCTGTTTTCATGTTTGCATTTTAGCCGGAAGACAAATATCAAACAATAAGTGGCAAACACACATTTCAGGTAATTGAGAAATGCTATAGGGGAGCAACACAATGGGGCCAGTGGCATAGGGGTTCTGAAGGGGAGTATTTTGTGTAGGGTTATTGAGAAAATTAAAAACTAGGGAAAGAAAATGCAGAAATCTCAGCCAGGCACAGTGGCACGCATGTTTAATCTCAACACTGGTGAGGCAGAGGCAGACGGATCTCTGTGAGTTCGAGGCTTTGCTTAGTGAGTTCCAGGACAGCCAGGACTACAGAGAAAGGACCCTCTCAAGGCAGGAAAATGGCGAGGTGCTGGGCAGCAGGATTTGGGTGACTGCTGTAGCAAATAGCAAATTACCATAGATGATCAGTGGCCTAAAACAGTCAAAAAACTGTTTTCTCATGGGTTCAGAAATCCAAAATGGGTCTCAATGGGGAAAAAAAAAACCCACAGCAGGTCCTAGGTAAGAATCTGTTTCTAGTACTGGCTTCTAGAGGCAGCTGAATTTTTAGCTACAAAAGACACCTTCCAGGCTGGTGAGAATCCTCAGCAGGTGAAGGCATTTGCCTTCAAGCCCCCAGCCCCCCATGGTGGAAAGAGAATTGGCTCGTACAAGCTCAAGTGCCACATGTGGAAACACACACACAAACACTCACACATGCACAAACACACTGAATACATGTAATGATTTTTCAAAGGACACCTTTCTCCATCAACAATGGAGCAAGGATAGGCCATGTCTTGCCTTTCCCTGTTGCATTGCTCGGAACTCCTGCTCTGCTCCTCACTTTCAGCTATCCTTGTGACTGCATGCAGCATGCTTGAATGGCCCAGGAGGACCTCTGTATTTCAAGACCAGCTTTAAAGGCCTAGAGTTCATTTACCACCTTCACTCTGCATTGGCATGCAACCATAACATGCTTATTGGGTTCTGGGTGTTAGGATGTGGACATCTCTGGGGAACCATTATCCTGCTTAGCACAAAGCGAAGGCAGATAAAGCAAAAGCAAGCATGGAGAGAGGAAAGGGCTCTGGGATCTGGAGCAGGTGGGAGGCAGGCCATGGAGCATTTTGCAAACCAACGGAAGGAGTCTGTTAGGTAATCTTAAGGAGGATTTTGAGCAGTGGGGTCATATAAATTAATTTGTGAAGAGTCTCCCTAGATGTTGCGTGTCAAATACACTAGAGTTCAGGAAAGAGTGTGACCAGGAGATCCCCTTCATTGGCCGCTGCAGATACAAGAAGCAAGAGATGGTGGCAGTTTCTGCCAGAGTGACAGTGGTAAAGGCAGAGGGCTGTGACCAGATTTGGGGTGCTGTTTGAAATCAGAGTGCAGGGTGTTTGCAGATGTGTTGGCTGGAGGGTTGAAAGAAGACTAGAATTGGCGAACTACTCCAAAGACTGCATCTTCAAGACATTTTTTTTTATTAGGAAACAGATGCTTAAAAAGAAGTAGGACTCAGGGGACAAAAAGTGGAAGTTTGGTTTTGGAGATTCTGAGCCATTCTTTTAGACATTAGAGCTGCAGAGCTGGGTCTATGAAGGTCCTGCTGTTTGAGGTCCAGCTGCTTCCTGGTTGACCGATGGGATAAAAGGACCAAAGAACTAGTATGTTTTCACAACCATCCCTGAAGAAAAGGATGCTGAGTTTCTTAAAATGCTACATGTAGTTATTTGCTTAAGGAGTTTTTTAGTGTACTGATAATAAAATATTCTTAAAGCTATCGATTTAGTGTTAAATTCTAAAAGTAAAATACTTTACAAAAATCTTATCAAGGCATACAATATTTTAGATTGGACTGGTAAACCACCATGTTCCTAATGACCAGGTTTCATTTATATCCAATTGAACAACTTCGTTTCACACTCAGGCTCACGCTCATTCGCAAGCGGAAGTGATCTTATGGCAGTGGTCAAGAGGGACAGAGTTGGGTGAACAGTGTAAGTTCTGTTACACAATACAGTGACTTTAGCCCACTTTAGATGCTCTACATCTGTCGAAAACAGAATGGCCCTTAATTTAACGAAAGGTCAATACTCAGAGCCTGTAGGGTTGTAAGCTTTAAAAGAGAACTGGAGAACAGAGAAAGTCCTCAGTAAACTTTCACATAAGACTTGACTCAGGAGAGTTAGCTACATCCAGACAGGAAGGAAGTTCCTGTGAGATTCTCTGGATTCTGCTCAGTAGTTCAGAGCATGGGATTTGACTTTGGAGTTTAACAAGCTAGGCTGAACGTGGTGCCCTCCTCTTTCCCATGGAGGGGATTATAGGTTGGCGACAATAACCTGTCAAGATGACGATGTGCAAGCTTTGCTACTCAGCTATTTCTTGCTTTGGTGACATGCCTTAGAGGAACACATAATCTCCCTCAGAGATCATCCACAAACATGTTCAGTGCAGCATTTCCTGTGATCTTTTGAAGCAACCTAAATATTTATGAAAATGCAAGGCAGTGCTATATAGGATTAAAAATAAATGACAAACCAAAGCTTGCTAGATCATGGGTTGTGTTTTCTGTTCAGTAAACAGAGTAGAGGCAAAAAATACTGCAAGATTTTAAAGTAGGTGTCAAAATGATACCATGTTTATTTTAACCACCACCAACAAGAAAACCTACTTAATTTTATGAACATGTGCTAATTATTATCAGTTCCTCTTATTTTGTGAATAGTACAAACAGCAGCCGGATTGCCAGGGTTTGACAATGTCACATGCCACCTATGCGACAGTAATTAAGTTAAGGTCCCTGGTTCATAGAAAGAATCATAGCACCTATTTCACCAGGTTATGGCAGGAATATGTTAATGTGTGAAATATGATTCTATAGCACACAGGCAGGTAGCAAGCACTGTATTTGTTACTATGTGCTGTTTATCTGTATGTTATCCAACCACCTACATCCATAATGCTGTTTCCATATTTTTAAAGTATAATATATCAGTTGTGGTAAACAAAAAATTTAGAGCAAGAAGGAAAAGGGAAAGTTTTGTCTGATTCTTTACTTTTTTTTAAAATTTTTTTTTTAAAAAACTGAAATGAAAGAGGCAAAATGATAAGATTTGCTCATGTGAACTGTAGGTACATTGCTGATTGCCTTATTATTCTCTATACTTTTCTGTGCCCATGCAATGCTTTATTTTTTTTAAAGTCCCAGAACACAGCTGGAGCATCAGATGCACAACAAATATCTGGTAAATGATTGAGTGATTAAGGAGTGGCAGGGACTGGGGAAGCAGCCCCACAAATGTCTAGTCAGATGCCCCTCTTAGTCTGCTTCCTAGGAGAGAGGGAGGGGGAATGTTGGCCATTAGGAGGGAAAACGGCCTTTAAACCACATGGATTCGGGGAGACAGTGAAGTGGGGCTATCAAGGTTCACTAGGAAAATGATTTGAACGTCAGATCCTCTGCCCAGGTGAGCCAATTAGTCAAATGTGGGGGCAAAATAAAAACACTTTAAGAAAGGCACGTGGTCAGAGCACAGGGCACCCAAGAGCCTCCCTGGAAGAGCAGTTAGACAGAGTATTCTGGGAAAATGATGGGTGAAAAGAGGAAGGCAGGAAGGGCAGGAAATTTAGGGACAAAAAACGGTGAAACTTAAAATGATTACTGATGGGGGAGGGGAGCGGGGAGAGGAGGAGGGAGGGGAGGGGTGTGAGGAGAGGCGAACCAACCCTCTGAGGTGCAGCTAAAGTCCCTGATGGTTTCTACTTAGAAGGCAGCAGAAGGTCCAGGGCAGGGTTTTGATTGTTTAGCGAGCAGCTAGTTAGAGTGAATAATTGAACATATTAATTTTATAAATACGATTGAACATGAGGCTTAAAAATTAAAGAGTCAACTACTGGGAAAAATTGAAGTAAGATGCATAACTTCCCAACCATCACATACATTTATTTATTTACCTATTTATTTATTTATTTGTTTATTTATTTATTTATTTATAGTGAAATAAGGGGAACACCACAATCCAACAAAGGAGAGGCAGGAAAAAGGAAAAAATATGCTAAATAGAAAATAATTAAATGGATGTGGCTAGATTGAAGTACCAATAATGCTAATGTGAATAGATTCACCACACTGAAAATACGGAGACCTTCAGGTTAGAGTCAACAGAAAGAGGACCAAAAATCCTAAAAACTATATGCTATGTATCTACAACGCCTAAAACAAAGTCACCCAGGAATTTAAATTTAGGTAATATAAAAAGATATACTATGTAAATGTCAACCATGTAAACCAATATTACTTTTAAGCATTTCAAGTAGCAAAATAAGCATTTGGTATATTCTAATAAAATAATTAAGAGACTTTATACTCAAGAAATACTGGGTGAGCAGTTTGCTTACTGACGTAGTGTTCTGTCCAGGAAAGTCCAGGGTAAAACAGAAATTACACAACCTACAATTGCTGCCCTAGGCATAAAGTCACTGTTTAACAACAAAAAGGTAGTTTTTAAAAACCCAACAAAGACAAAAGCCACTATCCTCTTGGAAATGAGCGAGTAAGCGTCTAATTAACTTGGATTACAGAGGAATTTGATTTGAGATTACAAACTACTTGGAAATAAGCAAATGAGCCAATCACACTTCAAGGTCTGCGCATGCTGGCAAAGTGGAGCAAATGGAGAGATTTGCAGCCCTAGGAGCTTGCGGGAACAGAAATCGTGAGAATAAACAAACAGAGCATTAGACTCCAGCACTAGAGAAATAACAGGAAAAAACATCCCGAGAAGTAAAAGACAAGAATAGCAACAAAATAGAAATTAACCAAATAAAAACAAAAATAGTTGGACCTCCTTAATAAAACCATTTACCATCCTCTGGCAAGACCAATAAAATGGATGAGTGGTTGACTGAGAAAAATATAAAAGACACGACCAATGAAGGAGCAAGAAGTGTGTGGGAGAAAACTGAGGGATTGTTGTGTACAACTTAAAACAAATACAGCTAACAGTAAGAGGAAATGCTCTATCCATGGAAGATAGACAAGGATGATGGTTCAATAAGCAGTAGCTATCCCCCACACCAGACTGAGTAGAAACAAATGGATACTGGGTGTGATAGCAGACACCCAGAGTTCTAGCAGGTCTTCCTTAGCTATACAGAAAGTTTCAGGCCAGCCTGAGCTACACAACCCCTGTCTTGGGATATGTGTTGTGGGGGAGAATAAAGAAAATAATCAAAGATCAGAAAGAAACCAGAACCAGACACAAGTAATTTTGCCATGTACAACTATGAAAAGTAAGGAATAGGCCTTTCTATCTTATAAAGGGACTCACAAAACAGAGAGACACCTTTTCATTCACAAGGAACAGCTATCACCTTCCTCTGATAGGACCGGAAAAGAAGTTAATCATGTGAACAGCCATACAAACAGTCTAAATATTGAAAGAGCCCTGAAACCCTGCTCAAGCTGTTGAGTCTTCGCCAGCTTGGCAGAATTCATTGTATTCTCTGAAGATAAAAAGGATGATACTTTTCATAGGTGCTTCAGAAAGCAATTGATAAATGCAATACACGGTCCTGGCTAAACATATCTTAGCGGATAAGTCATAAGGGGAGAAACATTTGCTGTCTGAAAACAGTTCTCTCCCAAACTTCTGGGGCTTGAACTAACTGTCTAGTCATGAACAATGGGAACAATGAAGGAATAAGTGCAGTATTGAACCAGACGCCCCATCCAACTCAATGCTTTGAAGAGTGTGAAGTGAAAAATTTTAAGATACAAAATTGTCACTTTTTTACAGATATTCCCATGTAACTTTTTTTTAAAGTTCAAGAGAAAAGTCTAAAAACTATGTACCTAGTAAGATATCAATGGGATAACTATATACACAAGTTCATGGAAGAATTATACCACTAAATTGAAATACACAAATAATGGTTTGAGTAAATAGAGAAACACATAGTGTTTCCTAATAGAGATGCTTGGTGCTGCGAAATGTCACTATTTATAAAAATCAGCTCAGTAAGCACCAACAGCTATACAGTATTGAGTGTATTTATAAATATTTATAAATACGATGCTCTGCCATTCAGAGGAGCAACAGGTTTCTGGATGGGATCTGGCAAGCGGATTTGAGTTCATCTGGAAGAGAAACATGACAAGAGTAACATTTTTTAGCAGCTTTCAAAACATAAAGATTCGGTGTGGTGTCGGCATGGGAATAGTCTAGTTAATTGGTATAACAAAAGACATGATCCAGAAACAGACACGTAAATGAGAGAGCTCAGGGAAGGACAACAGTGACATTCCAAGTGAGGGGAAACATGGACACTCACTGAAGAACATTGACAGTCGCTTGGGGTGGGGGTGGGTTAAGTTTAATCACTTTCACATATGCTCTTTAAAAAGTTCTATGTGGATGAGCGATCTGAGCTCTAAAATAAAGTTTAAGATGTGAAAGAATATTCTCAGTAAACACAAGTATTTGACAAAAACTCACAGAAAACTTGAACTGTGAATGGGATGTCTGAAAAACGCTTCTCTTGTACTTAACGATGACGCGTGGGGCGACCGTCCCCTCCGCCACCGGGAAGCAAGGGCTGTCCACTCCTATCTTTGTTCAGTGCCTTACTGGAGGTTTTCGCCCCTTTTCATGCAGTGAGGCATGAAGACAAAACAAAGCAAGAAAGGCATGTCTGCTGAGATGTCAGAGAGAAACCGCTCTCTTCCAGATGAGATCAGTCTGCTTAAAAACTCCCAAGGAACCTATCAAAAAGTTACAAGAAACAAAAAGCAATTTTAGGAAGGTTTTAGGATGTGAGGTCAATATTAAAAAAAAAAATCAATCGTATTCCTATATCCAGACAACGGACAAATAAAAACCAAAAATAAGAAAAAGAAATGCTTTCTACTAAAACTAGCACAAAATGAGAAATATTTAATAGATGTTTAATGAAATGTGCATTATCTGTGATTATAAAATTAGTAAACGTCAGTGAAAGCTAGTATAGGCACAAGTTCCAGTTCACGGAAGACGCAGCATCTGGTAGAAATCGTGTCAATTCAATGTGGTCCGGATCAGAATCCCAATCAATCATGACTCCTGTGCAGGTCATATCTATTGACAGGAACTAATGTAAGACAATTCTGGAAAAGAACAAAGTTCATTTTGTCACATCCTTTGGTTTAAGGAATTAATCTACAACTACAGTCATTAGTATAATGTGAGATTGATCCCAAGTTTGGAGCCAACCTGGGCTACATAGTATGTGCCTCTCTCAGAAAACAAGCAAACAAACATGATCCTGATCTAAACCTTGTATCTTGTACTTTGCAGCTTCTAAAAAGTTATGACTGAAATGGATCATAGACCTAAATGTAAATTCCAGAGCTATGAAGAAAATCCACAGAAGAGGGGAAAAAAATGGCTGTGTTCTGGGGTTAGGCAAGATTCCTTATACACAATACCCAAAACATAAACTTTTAAGAATGGATTTCTTTAAAAATTATAAACATTTATTCATATTTTTCTGCAAAAGACACTGCTAAAACATTGAGGACAAGATGCAGAGTAGAAGAAATTTTTACAAATTGTGCATCTGACAAGAAATTTATTTAAAAACATAAAGAACTTGGAAATTCAATAAATAAGAAAAACCTTCAATGTATGAAGTGAACAAAATCTTTGCTCAGATCCTTCACCCATGGGAGATGCTGAACATGATCAGTTTTTGTTTAAAGTACAAGTGAAACTCACAGTGCACAACCATGCACACCTACTAGAATGTAACTTTCCAACCAGGTGAGTGAAGGACACCGAGGGAGGAACACAGAATAGTATCCCTGCTTTAGAGGACAGGGTGACCGCCTGTGAGGCCCAACAGCTCCTGTAAGACCCTCTAACCCTTTAGATGCCCAAACTTTAGAAGCAGCCTAAGAGCCCTTCAGCGGGTGAAGGCTTCTTCCTTATAATAGAATGCAGCGCGAAGAAGCAATGGGAGGCGGATCCATACAACACTAGGGGTAAGTGGGAGAAGTCAGTTCTGTGTGCGGGAGAAACCCCGTAACATATTGGAGGGGCCAGAGCGGTGGCTCCGTGGGTTAGAGCACTCGCTGCTCTTCCAGAGGTCCTGAGTTCAGTCTCCAGGATCCACGTCAGGTGGCTTGCAACCGCCTGTAGCTTCTAACACCTCTGACCTCTGAGGGCACCTGTGCTCACGTCAACATACCCACGTGCAGACACACACACCTACACTTATTAAAATAATAACAGTAATGATAACAACAGTAATAAATCAGATCAGGGGTTACCACGGGCTGGCGTGCGAGGAAGATAGCTTCGAGGATTCTAGAACTCTGCTATCTCCTATGGTCTTGGCCGCTACCTAATTTGTTCAGATTCATGGAGTGGAGCACTTCAAAAAAATCTTGTTTGTAAATTTTAGAATATGAATTTAAAAATTACTGTGAAAACATATACATACATCTCTGTGAATGTTCAATAGCGGAGGAAGACACAAACCCCAGAAGCCATGAAAGAAGATACGTGGTGATTTACATCCTACAAACTCTTAAAATCTTATAGGCAAAAATCATCATAAACAACAACGACAGCAATAAAAAAAATCAGGCCCTGAGCTTGTAATTGTATTTTTCAGCAAACATTCCAGACAAAGAATTAACACACATCCACGAGAATCACTTACTAATTATCATGGCGGGAGATGGTGTAGGCCAGTGGGCAAAGTACAGGGCGTTCACAGAGTCTACAGGGTCGTTACATGTGTGACGGTGACCATACTGTCAAGCAGAGGCCACTTTCCCCACCTGATGTGGGGCCTGGGAACTGAACTCTGGTCCTCTGGATGAGCAGCAAATGCTCTTAGACATCATTAAGATCCAAGATTAGTAAGGGTGTGAGGCACTAGGTATGCCTCTTGAGGGTGTGTGTATGTGCACGTGTGTGCGTGTGTATGTGTGTATGTGAATGTGTATGTGGGGGGGCACAAGTGTGTATGTACATGTATACTAATGCATGTGAAGATCATAGGACAGTTTGTGGGGTCAGTCCTCTCTTTCCTCTTTCCAGAGATCAAACTCAGGTCACCAGACTTGGACAGCAGTGTCCGTACCAACTGGATCATCTATCTCACCGGCCCCTGACTTCTTGAGGGATAGTTGGGCAGTAATTCTGAAAGCCTTAATGGCTCATCCTTTTTTGACTCAGTAACTTCACTTCCAACTATCAATACAACTATGTATGTCAAAGATTTGTTACAGGAACATGGTCGAAATGAAAATTAAACACGGATCACTAGAGGAATGGCATGTATCTTGGGAAAGCCATCTTATGGGCCATAGCACAGATAACAGGTATCTGAGTGCTGACAGGGAACTCGACAGTGAGATCTACCAATGGAAGAAGCAAAGAGCAGGAAGCCATGGGTATGGGTTCTGTTTATGAATTTTGAAATGTTTACACATCTGCATGCACACACTCTCTCCCACTTGCATAGAAAAGGTTTGAACAATACGTATTGGTGCCAGCATAGTGGCTTTCTGGGGGTATTAGAGGGCAATGAGATTGGGGGCTTGCAAGAAACTTACACTTTCACTCCACACACCTTGGTTTTCTTTGACTTGTTTTGTTCGTGACAGAATGTCACTGTATGTAGCCTGAAGCTGGCCTAAAATTTCCTATGTAAATTCAGGTTGTCTCCCTCCACCCCCTGCAATTCTCCTGCCTCAGCCTCTCTCCTGGACTGGGATCTCAGGCATGCCCCAGCATGTTTAGCTGCTATTTGAATTTCTCAAATGCAAACATTTCACTTCTGCAACTGTTTTTAGCTAATGAAATAAAGTCGTTTAATTTAATCATATCTATACATTTTCAATTAAGTAAGCTCAAACGAGAAAACAAAATGGAAAGTAACTTGCAAATCACAAATGGGAGGGGGGAGTAAATCTGATTGCTGGAGTTAGAAAGAAAAAGGGAAGTGTTAAGAACAGAAGCATAAAATAAGGGGACAAAACTAAGATCAAGTATAGCTCTTGCAATGATGCTAATTGGCTAAAAATGACCAAAAGCCAAAGATATCAGACTCAGTGAAAAAAAAGGGAGGGGGTAGGGGAGTAGGAAATTTGATTCTATGGTGTTTCTAAAATGGAATTGACTAAGAAGTTTAAAAAAATAGTGAGATTGGTAGGAATATTAGAGATGAAGGCAGACAGAGACATCCATGTGTGTCACTATGGCATTAAAATCATATACAAGAGAATTCAGGAACAGAATGTCAAATGGAACAAATATAATTACTTTCATATTGATATGATTCATATGATTCATATTGATATGATTCATATGATGCCCTGTGAAGATGACATGATCAAGGGCATAAATCCTCCAAGATGACACTATGCTTGCTTATATTGTGATAGCTAATTATTTGTAATGAGCCTACACAATGAATCTCTAGTATAGAAAAAAATATACAATGATCTGGAATGGTATACATCAAGAAGCAACATGATATAGCTTCTGGTTTTAGTATTGTTTTTAAGACTATATTTAAAAGAGAAACGGATCCAAAGAATGATAGTATCAGGTCAGTCCCTTGTGAGTAGAATGGAAAAAGACAGACCGACAGACAGAAAGAAACAGAGCCCAAAGTACTCAGCTTATATATATATATATATATATATATATA
>LOJH01030093.1:0-17217 GCA_001685095.1 Ellobius talpinus
TTCTTCTTTTTCTTCCTCCTCTTCTTCCTTCTCCTCCTCCTCCTCCTTCTTCTTTGAAATACAGTTTGTCTGTGTAGCTCTGGCTGACCTGGAACTCACTATGTAGACCAGACTGGCCTCAAATCTAGACATCTGCTTCCCTTCACCTCCCAAGTGCTAAGATTAAAGGTGTTCACCACCACTGCCCACCATAAACAGTCTTAAAAAGCTGTAGACCTGGTCAGGCAGTGGTGATGAATGCCTTTAATCCCAGCCCTGGGGAGGCAGAATTAGGCAGATCTCTGTGAGTTTGAGACCAGCCTGGTGTAAAGAGTTAGTTCCAGAAAAAAAAAGAGTTAGTTCCAGGACATCTGAGGCTACAAAGAAATCCTGTCTCAAGAAACCAAAACAAACAAATAAACAAAAATAAATAATAATTTAAAAAAAGAGAAGAAAAGGAAAAAAAGCAGTGGGCCTTGTTTGATATGTGTTGACTGCCAGGCCGGTTGTGCCCACGGATGCCATAGGAGTAGGACTGTTATGGGGTAAACAACCACTTTTGAGACCTGCTTCTCCATTCCTGGCACTGTAAACCTGATCAAATGCCCAAAGCTAGATAACTCATAAAACCTAAGTGAGTCCACTACCATTCTGTCCCTAAATGAGCACGCTGTCAAACTGACTTCTAAATGCTTCTGTGTATAGATAGCACTGCTCCTAACTTTGGTCAGAGAAGTTTCTCTTTGCACTGGGCCACAGTTAATGCAGATGCTCTTGACTGGTCAAAGTGTGAAGAATAAGTGGCTATTGAGTGGAGTGCTCAGCCCTAAACAGGCATGTATTTCACCCCTTCAGTGCTCAGAAGACATCAAAGGGGACAGAAAAAAATAAGAGCCAGAGGATGGGGAGGAGTGCTGGAAACAGGATCTTTTGGGCAGGGCTTAGATGCACGAATGAACCCTCCACAGCTATGATCACCTACGCAGGACGGGCACACTGTTGAACGTGTCAACATCCCGGCGTGGACTGGGGAGGAGATTATAGTCTCTTGCAGGACAATGACCAATTTTCCTTAGTAATGTCTCTGTTAGTATACTGTGCATGCTCCAGTAAATAAGCTCCCTCCTTCTATTCCATATTCATACAATCAACCCTAACCACACACACACACACCACACACATACACCAAACAAACAAAAAACGACTTCGCACTTTGTCCTACTCCATTACTAACACTCATGATGCATGATCCAAGCTGAGTTAAAACAGATGGTTTTAGATACCAAACAATGGCTGCCAGTTGGGCACTGAAGACTGGTGGTCCACGCCTGCACTCTCAGCTCTGGGGAGACCGAGGCAGGAACAGTGCTGCGAGCTTGGAGTGAGTCTAAGCTATATGGCGAAAGACAGGCAAGCTTAAGTCACAGTACTACCTGTTTTGAAAGATAAAATTGAGGTACTGGTATGGATTGTATTGGCTTTCCCCAGAGTTAATGCCCTAGCCACAAATGCAACGGTGTCTGGAGGCCTTTAGGGGATGACAGTTAAATTGAGACCTGAGGGTGAGGTTCTAATTCAGTAAAGCTGTATCCTTAACAAGAAGTGTTGTTGCTTGTTGTTTTGGGACAAGATCTTTCTGTGTAGCCCTGGGCATCCTGGAACTTGCTACATAAACCGGGCTGACTCAGACTCACAAAGAGCCTCCTGCCTCCATCTGCTGAGTGCTGGGATTAAAGGCAAAGATTCATGAGCCAGGAAGTAGGCTCTCACTGGAGTCCTGAAGCAGTCTATACGTTGATCTAATTCTCAGACTTCCGGCCTCCTGAGCTGTAAGTAGGTAAGTTTCTGTGGTTTAAGCCACCTGATCTTTGTCATTTTGGTAGGACTGCCCTTGCAGATTAAGACTAGCATGGAGAAAGGCTAATGTCACTAATAGAATCTGATAGCCATTTACATTTATGGAGAGAAAGGGAGAGCGAAGGAGAGAGTTGGAGACAGAGAGAAACACACAAAGAGACAGAGAAACATTAATGAAAAGAGATATATAAGGGAAAAAGGGAAGGAGAAGGAAAGAGTCAGAGACAGAGACATAGAAAGACACACACAGAGAGAGACAAAGAAATAGAAAGAGTAACAGAGAGAGACTTACAAAAGAAAGGGAGAGAGAGCAGACAAAATACTTTTTTCACTATGTATGAATGAACACCTGAGACCACAGTTATGGAAGCTTCTTGACTATTTAAAGTTGGCGGGAGAGAGGCTCTGAGCAATGTTTTTGTTGTTGTTGTTGTTGTTGTTTGGTTTTTTTTTTGTTTTTCGGGACAGGGTTTCTTTGTGTTGCTTTGGAACTTGTCCTAGAACTCACTTTGTAAACCAGGCTGGACTTGAACTCTCAGATACCCACCTGCCTCTGCTTCCAAGAGCTGGGATTAAAGGTGTGTGCCACCACCACCCAGTATCTCTGTGCGGGTTTTGTACTCCTCCTTAAAATTCCTCCTGTTGAAATTCCTTTACAACAAGGAATTTCCTAGACAACAGCTCTCACTGTAAGGTAAATCATAAACTACTAAAGAGTGGATTTTTCCATTAGCTTAATCCTGTTGCCTAGGCCATGAGGACTTCCCCAATCCAGACACCGTTGCCAAACCCCCAAAAGAAAAAAAGCAAACATATCAGAAGAATTGTATGAGGATTTCTAAGAAACTTCATTCAACCAAAGAGTTACCAGGAACAGTTCTCACTTTCTCTGGAATCTCTTGTAGATGGAACAGCTTCCTTCACCGTCAACTGCGACAGAAGTCACGCTAAAACTGAGGTGGCCTGCTTTGCTGTGTGTTCCCCCTGAGTTTCACCTGTACTGTAGGAAATGGAACCCTTAGGTTCATATGTTAATGTTGTTTATAGATGTGATCTTTGGGAGTTAATAGGGTCTTGAAGACTCTGCCCACATGAATGGATTAATGAGCTATTGAGGGCTGGCTTTGTTGTAAACCTAAGCTCTGCTTGTGTGCCCTGTCTGATGCAGCAGGGAGGCCCTCATAGAGGCAGCACCATGTTCCTGGACTTTGCAGCCCTCCAGAACATAAATTACTCAGATTTAAGTATTTGGTTATAGCAATGGAAAATGAACTAAGACACAGGAATTGGCAGCACTAATAAACTCCAAAAGTCAACAGAGCTGGAATGCTGGCTTGATTATCCCTGAAGTCTGACCTTGCCTTGCACTGTGGAACTCTGTGAGCTAGGAAATTTCCTTCCTTGCCTAAACCAGAGTGAATCTGCTCTCAGTTATGTCCAGCCAGAAACATCTTTCTTAAAGAAGAAAAGCTATGCTGATCCTAAGAAAGACAGTTTGATTCATAAGAGAGAATATGTGTCCTCCCACTCAGCCATTGCCCTTAAAGGCTGGTATGTGCTGTTTGCATTCGTAGGTCCTAGAAAGTGTCTCCACTAGTCCATCTGACAGCCTAAGGCACTCGACATGAGTGCATTAGATTGAAATTACGTTAATTTTTCCTCTCAGGTCTACAGATTATAGTTTCTGACCTGAACAATGGAACAATAGAATGAACATTCAAAGAGACAATGTAAGGTGATAAAAATAGGGCAATCAAAATCCACTGGGAGCAGCTGAGGACTCCATGAAACCCACTACACGGGCTTTGAAACATCCCCAGAGCTAGCCAGGAGCCAGTCGCAAGCAGCAGGAGGCCCAGGAGGATATGTTTGTGTTACAGCTGAAATCATAGACTTTAGCTAAACTGTTGTGCTGAGGTAAGACGTCTAAATCACCTTCTAGTGGGAAAACCTACAGATGGTCTAATGACTGCAGATTAATAAAATCCACGGGAAGGAAAGAGGGGAAAAGAATCTACCTGAAAGGCTGGGGAATCCAGCTTAGCTTTAATGTGGTCAGCTTGCATTCATTCCCTAATACTCTCTCCCTCTCTCTGTCACACACACACACACACACACTCATGTGCATACACACACATATACACGCATTCACATACACACATGAATTCCCTCACACACATGTGCACACACACACACAATTTAAAGTTAATACCTAGAACCAGAATGCTCACAAACTCAGTAGCAGCTGGGCTCTGTCTGCTTATGAACTGTATATAAAGGCTAGCCAATTCTGTTAGTTCCTGCCCTTAGAAATATCCACACATAATTCCAGATTTTCCCAGATACTTTCAAAAGAAATTAGAAGTGTGTGTACAGGGGGCACAGGGAGCTCATCGGAAAATAATATTATTGCTATTTAATAAATAATAAAATAATTTTTTTATTGACCAAAAGGAGAGAAGACATAAAAAGAAAGCCAGTGAACCACATTTCCTGTTCTGCTCTAGAGATGTTTGTCACCTTAGAGGACCCCGAGGAGGTAACAGGTTTCTGCCTAGCACTTTCTACCCACATTCATTGCTCCTGCGACACTTTTTGCTCCCCCACCCCATCCTGTGCAAGAGTTAGATCAGGGCTTCACTACCTGAAAGGATGAAGGAAAACGGCCTGTGTTAAGATGCACATTCTAATCCAGGCAAGTTTGGGATGAAACTTGAAATCTTGAGAGAGCTCCCAGGCATGAAACTGCTGATTGAAATTCTTTGCCACCAGGGTGGGTGTGCCCCAAGTCTTTAACTACATCCACATTTAATTTCACAACCAAGAACACATATACATGTATACAGAGGTGTGGGATAAATTTCACATGACAGCACTTCTTTTAGGTGTCTCCACAGTTAAAACACTTGCCATGAAAGCCTGAATTCAATCCCCAGAACCATGTAAAGGAGACAAAAGACAATCAACTGCTACAGAGCTGCTCTCTGACTTCGACTTGGGCAACATGTCATGCATGCACACACCCACACACATTACACACACACAATAGTAATGATAACATTAATAATAATAATAATAACAATAACAATAATAATAATAATATACTGTATAATATGGGACAGACCTTGATGTTTTAATTGTATTTAACTGTGATGACTGATCATGTTTTATCCTCTAAATCACAAAACACATGGCATGGCCTGCTAACAGCTGTGACACTTGGTTTGAAAGCACATCTACTAAACTTTTGTTTTTTTAAACTAGTTTTCTAACATAAGGTCTTTTGGAGCTCAGGTAGTTCTTGAACAAACTTTGCAGCTATAGCTGACCTTGAACTGATCCTCCTGCTTCTATTTCCCAAATACTAGGATTATAGGAATGTGTCACCAAGCATATGTTGGTATATTTTTCAAATGATTTTCCATCGCTTCAGAAGTTAAAATAAGAAAACGGAGCCTGTGACTTTGCTTGAGGAATGGAGTACGGTAGAAATGACAGTATCAGCCAGCTCAAGCAGACTATGCACTGTTTTCCAGGTGACTGTCTATTCATCTGCTATAACAGAATGGCAGATACTGGCGAATTTCTAAGGACTAGGAATATGTCTTCTTAGGGCTGAAAGGATGTCTCAGTAGTTAACCATTGCTAAACAAGCAGAGCAGCAGAGTCCCTGCCTACCCTCCCAGCACTTCTGCAGCAAGCCTGGTGTCTCATGCACACCTGACACCAACTCCAAGGTGGGCAGAACCAAAAGGAGAGCTAGGGCTTCTTAGCTTTGAGTCTAGCTGAACCAAGCCCCAGATTCAGAGAGGATGATGACCATTCTTGGTTGTTACCTTGACTACATCTGGAATTAAGTGACCACCCCCCCAATAGAGGGCACACCTGTGAGGGATGTTGCTTAATTTGGGAAGCTCCACATCTAATCTGGATCTTTGAGATAGGAAGACACACCTTCAATCCAGAACGTTTGAGCTGGGAAACCCACCTCTAATCTGGGCCACACCTAGTGCTGGAAACCTAAATAAGGAAATGGAAGAAGGAATTTTTTTCTTTAATGGTTTATTTATTTTTACTTTCTGTGCATTGGTATTTTTCCAGGGTGTCAGATCCCTTGGAGGTAGAGTTACTGGAAGTTGTAAACTGCCATGTGGGTGCTGGGAAGTGAACCCAGGTCCTCTGGAAGAACCGTCAGTGCTCATAACCACTGAGCCATCTCTCCAGCCCAGGAAGAAGGAAGTTTTTGCTCCTTGCCTACGTGCTCTCGCCTTGCTAGCAAGTCCATTCATTTACTGTCATTGAAAACTACTTCTTTGACATCCCAATGTCTACTGAAGACCAGCTGAGACATCCAGCCTTGTGGACTGAGCAACTACTGGGTCCTTGAACATTTTGTTCATAGCCAGCCATTGTTGGATTAGTTAGACTGCAAGCTCTAAGTCATTCTACTAAATCTCTACACACATACACACACACGCATGCACACACAAGCACATGCATACAAACTTCCTGAACTTGATAGTTTGAGAGTCAAACTTACATTTTAAGTTTTAATTAGTATGCCATAGAGATCCATGAAACAAGAATGTCTCTGATCTACAAGTCCCTTGACCAAGGACAGACAGTTCCTGAAATACTGGAGGCTATTGTTAATGGGGGTTAACAAGCCACATGTTTTCACTCCCCTAGGCAAGTTTGTGTGACCCAATGTGCTTGACCACATGTGGAAATGAGGTTCACAGGCAGGAAATACATCAGGATGTACACTTTTCCCTGAGTGAATGTAGGTCAGAGGTACATCATGATGTATGTTTGCCTCTGATTAGACTTTATGGGAAATACTTAAACCACTGCAAACTGTGTCTTGGGGCCATTTCCCAGGAACCTGAGTGTGGACCTAGCCAGAGGCCATCCATCTGGCCAGTTTTCTTCAAATTTGGCTTTAAATTGTGGTGGTAATCTTATTCTCTTCCTGTAGGTTTAAAGACAGACAGACAGACAAACGGACAGACAGACAGACAGACAGATAGATAGATGGATAGAGATTCATTCTATAAATTCTGTTACCCTAGAGAACCCCAACTAATACAGGGAGAGACCTTGACTCAATGGAATAGGCAGTGATAGGAGAGCACCTCTTCTGGGCTCTGTGCGCAGGCGTACGTGCTCTACGCACAGCATGTGTGCTCTATGCACAGGCGTATACATCCACTCACACGCACATACACAAACAAATACATAAACCTTTAATAAAAAATAAGATGTCTTCTCACATTGCTGAAGTCTGAGAGGTGTAAGACCAAGGGGTGGCAGGATTGACTGTGCAGTTAGATTGCTCTTTGCCAAGATGACACTGACACCTCAGAGGGAAAGAATGTCACCTCTCCCCATGGTGCAACACAGAAGCTAGTAAGCCAGATGCTCCATGAGACCTCGGTTCCAAAGGGGTCCCCTTAGTCCAACTACACCTTCAATGCCATCATATTAGCTTCTATGTTTCAACAGTTAGATTTTTTGAGGTAATAGATTCATGTTATAATACTAGTAGCACGCTCAACAATATGTGGTGGTTTGAATAGAAATGGCTCCCATAGGCTTGCATATTTGAACATTTATTTGAGTTAGACAGGTTGTGTAGCTGTTAGAGCATACAGTGTTTATATACAGGCATCCTCCTCATAACATTCCTACCTATGTCAGCCTACACATAAAAGGTGGGCCCCTAAGTTTTTAGTGGAGCCCGGAACATTCCTCTCACCTAGTGACGTTACACGATGCTTCGCTGACACGCTTGTGGTAGTGCCTGCATAAACAAACCATTGCACTTTCAGACATATAAAAGTACGGCGCACGCCATTGTATACAATGAAGAAGACCTGGTAGTGGTAACAAATGACTGATACTGGCTTATCTTTTTACTGCACTCTACATTTACTTTAGATAATGTATAAAACATTTACTGGAAGACTGTGTGCCCTGTTACACTCACACCAGACTTTCATATCTTGGTTTTATTATGTCTCTTGATTGCATCATTTTCTCTTGCGCTTGATTTAATCTCTTGTTGATTTGTTCACCATGGCCTCAAGTATCCTTTGTCTAGACTGTACACATATACCATACTGTCTCGGTATGTATTAGGATATACGATATGAGTCTGAAAAGGTCATTCTACAAAGTGCGCACAACAAAATTGCCTAATGACACATTTCTAAAAGCATAGCCTCATTGTTAAGCAGTGCATGACTCTAACTCCTTACCCACCCTATAACTTGGGTATGCTTGTTACTTTATAATTATTATCATCTTGTTTCAGGTGGAATGATTAGTTTCTTCCTAATTAGACCATCAATTCTATGGTTATGATGATAAGTAACCTTAACCATAGGTTGTTGTGATGCATTCTTATTCCAGAATACATGATTAGGATATATCCTACCTAAAATAATTGGAATGCCATTTCAGAGTTTTTTGGCAGAGACAGAAAGGATATGTGAAGGCAAGGTAACCAACTTGACACTTCTAATGAGAATATTTCTTAAGGAGATGTCTCAGATTCTGGAGTCTAACAATTTTCTTCTTAATACAATATTCTACATGGAAACATATATACAAGCAATATTTTACAGATTGAGCAGGTTATGATTTTAAATATATATTTATCTACATATACACTTAGCATGTAATAACAATTAATGAGAAAAGACCTTGAATTTGAGAGAAAACAAGGACGGGAACATTGGAGGGTTTGGAAGGAAGAAAGAGAAAGAGGAAACAATGTTATTGTATTACAGGCACAGGAATAAAAGAAAAAACTAAAAGTTCATATAGAAACATAAAAACCACTAGAGAGACAAAACAGTCCTCAACAATAACAACAATACTGGAAGTATCATATGCCTGATTTCAAGTTATAAATGACAGCATGGTATGGGCACAGGAACAGTTTATGCAGATATATGGAATAAAAGAGATGACCTAGCTATAAGCCTGCACAGCTATAGCCACCTGATTTATTTTTACAAACATGCTAAGAACACACATTGGAGAAAAGATAGCCTTTTCAACTAATGGTACTAGGAAAACTGGATATCAACATGTAGATATAAGACCCACTTCATGGGAGGAATTCATGCCTGGTTATGTACCTGGTTAAAAGACCATGTCTGAGGAGGTCATTGGCCCTATGAGGGATTCTGCTAATATTGCTTTTCCTAAATGAACATATTGTCAAAGGACCTTCAAAGTGTTTATGTTTACAACCATAATTAGTGGGTCAGAGGAGTTTCTTTTCAGTGGACATAGGTTAATAGAGACATTTAACTGTTTAAAGTGCTGTAAACATTGACTGGTGAACACTCAGTCCTAAGTAGGACATCTATAACACATGCACATACATACACACACACATACACACACACACTACCACCACCACAGCTTACAAAGTACCACAGAAGAACGTATGGAAAGAATGTAAAGCCGGATAACAGGACCACTCTATTGGAGACCCTATCTGAAGCAAACTAAACAAAAAGTGGTAAGAAGTCCTGTTGGCATGCTGTTATTTTCTGGTTTTAAGAAAAGATTTCATGGAGCCCAGGATGACCTCAAACTTGCTCTGTAACTAATGATGGCCTTGAACTGCTACTCTTTCTGTCCCCACTTCCTATGAGCTTAAACTACAAGTGTACATCACTGAGAGTGCTTCAATTTATTTTCTTCTTATTGATGCTTAATACATATTTTGAGTCTGAAGATCATATCCCCCACAAAACACACACATTTCAATACCTGTAGCATTAAGCAATATGTTGCAATCTTTCAAGAAATGTTTATTTAACATTATGTATATGGATGTTTTGCTTTATTTGTTTCTTGATGTATGTAGTGCTGGGGAAGATCAGAAGAGAGTGTTGGGTACTTCTAGTACTAGAGATTCAGACAGCTGCAAGCCTTTCATTCAGATGTTCTGGAAATCAAGCCCATTCCTCTGGAAAATAGTCAGTGCCCTTAACTGGTGAGCCACCTCTCTAGACCAGCAGTGCCCTTGACTGGGGAGCCACCTCTCTAGCCCAGTACACTGCCATCTTTCTTCACCAGGTAGTACTTATAATGCAGTAGCTAGTGACTTGTATATACACAAAGTTTTAGTAATTTCTGATGACAAGATTGGAATACTCTACCTTCCTGCTACTTTAGGAACGCCTCAGTTATCATTGTTGTCCAAAACTCTGTTGACTCATCTTGATAACAAGAAGAAAGGCAACTGGGCATGGTGGCAGACACTTGTAATTCATATCTATAACCTCAACACCTCAGAAGCTGAGATGCAGAGATGCAGTTCAAGGCCAGGGAAAGCTTGAGTTACATAGCAAGGTCACATCTCAAGAACAAACAAATGAAACAGCAAAAAGAGATAAAGCCTGAAACATTTATCTAAATATTCTTTATCAATAAATACTTGGGGGTCAGATATCAGGATAAGAACCTGAATGATCAGAGAAGCAGTGGAGCAATGACCAGTGACCTCCTCTCTCCTTCCTCAATCTAAAATGCCAGAGAAGTTTTCTAAGCCCCACCATGCTACTTCCTGTGTCTCTCTATATGTCCTTGGTTTTCCAAAACTGCTATGGCTAATTTTGATGAACTAACTCCACCCTTTGATTCAAAGTAATCTTTATTGGTAGTCTTGGGAGTGTCAGAGTGTGATCAAAATATCTCACAACATTTCCTCCTTTAGTCTAAATAAAAAGGGAAGGTTTTAACACTAACATAGTAAAACTATATACAATAAGAACAATTATCAGGTAAGAACTACATTCATAATGTCAAGTCCATTAGCATTTGGCAAATTCAGAGAAAGTATTCCATTATCTATCCTATCTTGGTGAGTCCAAAGTTTTGTACCTAATTCATTTTCTATCCTAACTTGTATTATCAACCCAAAACTATCTTTTTAGACCACAAAACATTTTCTTAGCTAAACAATTTAAATTTTATGTCTATAAACCTTATACCCTTTATATCTCTTATGTAATTTTCTTTTCTGAATTTGTATCAATATACAAACTATCCATACCAATGTAAAATATTTAAGATTAGTAGTTGCACTTTTAGTTTGTAAGTACATTCAGTAATCTACTCTTCTATCCTATCATATAGATACCTCCTTTTTCTTTTCTAAATGAGATCCCTAAATTGAACTTCCTTGCTTAGTTTCCTCCCCTGTCATGACCAGTGACAATATGCAGCCAACACCGCTAAATGACAATGAATATCTTAACCCACTGAATGACCAAATATCACCTACTCCACCTCTTGGGAATGTGGGTATCATTTTTTTCTAGACTACTTTCTGTTGTCTTGGGAGCAATGGTAGTTTTAAAGGACCCTGAGAAAACTGAAATGATGGTCAAGTCCTGGAACAACTAGCTATTGTCCAGTCTCAGTAAGATGGGAAAGTACCTGTTGGAATAGCCTGTGAGACCAGATCAGTTTAGCTAATCCACCTTAAAAAAAAAACACTAATCCTGCCTCTTTAAGAATTCTCAGGCATCTCAATGGCAAAACCTAGGGCCCAGCAGCATCCAGAGGAATTGACAGGAGGCCTTCAAAGGTGGGACTGAAAGTGCTAGACTTGGGAATGCTTCCCGCCCTTTTTGATTTGCAAGAATACAATATAAGAAACTAACTGCAAAAGAATTTCAATGAGTGTGAGGAAGGAAGGAAAGAAGAAAGGGAGGGAAGAAGAAAGGAAGTAGAGAAAAAGAAAAAGATGTTCAATAGCGAAGCATCCTGTCACAGGCTGACTGCTACCATGCTATCTTTTTTTCTTTATTACTTCAATTCTGAGGATATTATTTATGTATGAATCTAGAAAAACTAAAGGACTTATACCTGCACCCACCCCACTACCGCCACTTTCCATAGGATTGGAAGAATATTCTTCCTCAATATTTTGGAGAGTTTCTGAATATGGAACAATTTGCCAAGGATTCTTCTAATCCACTGGTTTTAGTCTGGAGACAGCATTTGCTACTCAGACAAAGTCCCGTGGTTTTTTTTCCTACAAAGCATAGCATATATGAAATGTAAATGGCCCAGACCAGGTTTCTCTTAACCTAAGTCACTGTGAGGAGCCTGCTGTGTAGATTTTAGGCGGGGAATGCAATGGTGCAGCTAGGGAACGTATCTGCACAGCTAGGGAAAGACACACTGCACATATGTTCAGTCTGCTTAGGACACATGTGCTTTCTCAGAGCTTGCCAGTTCTGGGGGAAGTGGCATGATTTGTGAGGCTGACATGCAAAACATACAGTACAAAATGTCCTGATCTCTAGATTACATTTCAGTGTTCAACCCCAACAATCAGTTGCTGAGAGAAGTGATCAGAACCCTCATATTTTGGAAATCTGAAAGTTCCCAAAGAGAATTCTAGTTCGATATCACCACAATGACTTTAAACTCATGTTCTTACTAGCCCCGACTTAACCACAATTAAATATGATTTTATAAAAATTAATTTTCAGTTAATGAACAAAGTAATGTTTCATTGCGACACTTTCATACATGCATGTATTGTATTGTGTTCATATTCACCCTTCCCCATCATCTCTCCCCTAAGTATCTATTCTGCTTTTGTCATATATATGTACATATGATGTGTGTGTATTCATACGTTAATCTAGATTCTGCAGATAAGAGGAAGAATTCCGGAAAAGAAGGAGATTCTGCCTCATTATTACGTCAAATCTTAGAAAGAAAGACTAGTGGTGTGTGACACATGCCTGAAATCCTAACCCTCAGGACAACTAGACAGGCATTGTGAGACATCAACTAAATAAAAAGGAAGAGGGATGTCACAGTCCCTCCTTGTTAGTCTACACTTAGATTGCAGTGTTTTAAATCAAAAACGATGAATTTACTGAACTCCAGTTATCTATCAAGAGTATTTGGCAGATGAACCCCAGATGATGTCAGTAAACAGGTCTGCTAAAGGAGAGAATAAAATCCATAGGAAAGTCCCTGCTACATGATCTTTGAGAGAATTCTTCCTTCTTTAAAACAAGTTATAACTATTCAAAAAAAATGATGTGGGCCAGATTTTTCATGTGATCTCAACAGTTAGTCAAATACAGAAATTCTTGGCCATTTATACAGCATAGTTTTTCAAGTCTTGAGTAATAAAGCTTTACATGGAGGCTCTAAATGTCTTAACTGCAGGTTACATGACACACAAATCTAAAATATTCAGGCCCAACATTCAAGAAAAGGAAAACCAACCTTCAATCAACCTGGTTACATTACTGTCTCTGTGTCTCTGTTGGAGAACAGGCTTGTTTCTGCTGAGGGAAATGTGTACAGAAGCAGGGACTCATTCTAGTCCTTCTGAAGGACTAGACCAAAGAGAGAACCTTGAAAAGTATCCTGTTTAAAACAGTTTAAGCCCCAGTACTATTCTTGGACCTCATAAGGAAAGTCTCTCTCTGTTCAGTGGCTGATAGTTAACA
The DNA here is from genome assembly GCA_001685095.1 of Ellobius talpinus. Lineage (NCBI taxonomy): Eukaryota > Metazoa > Chordata > Mammalia > Rodentia > Cricetidae > Ellobius > Ellobius talpinus. The sequence continues at coordinate 13,347 of LOJH01030093.1, forward strand.
AAGAAACTCATAACTACAACTAGTCAAAGTGTAAGAGACTTAGTGGGCTGAGCACACACACACACACACACACACACACACACACACCTCAGAAATTATTGAAGAAGGAGGCAGGACAAAGCAGTGTCTTCTGGACATGACAGGGCCATTGTCCTCACAAACTTGCAAAAGCTTTTTTTCTGGTATCTGTTTGTACAAATAAAGCTTGCCTGAAGATCAGAGGGCAGAACTAGCCACTAGCTAACCACAGAGGTCTGGAGGTCTGTATAGACAGACAGGAAGAAAGTGATAAGACGGGGAGCGACAGCAGTTCAGTCTCTTTTCAGCCGGGAAGTTGAATAGGTAAAGTGGCTGTTGTTGGCCCCTTCATCTCTCTGATCTCTCAGCCTTTTACCCTATATCTGAATCCAGGCTTTTACTAAGACGTATTAGAACTCGTGCTACATATTGGCATACTACTTTAAGGCCTAAATTCACGAAAAAGTCATTTGCCTGTGGCTTCACAGCCACCGGCTCATGAAGGAGCTGCACGTGGGGCTCCCGCCAGAGCTGCATGTGGGGCTCCCACCAGCGCTGCATGTGGAGTCACTGGAGTCACTTCCCCAACTGGCTAGGATTTCTTTTCTTTTTTCACCAGTCTCTTAGCGAGCATGGGATTTTCCTACTGTAGCTTCTCTAAAACAATCTCTAGTTGCCACCCAAACTCCAGGAGAACCTGAGCTCCAAATGCCACAGGGCTTATCCACCTAGACTGGCTGGCTTTGCCTTCAGGCAGCCCCTACCACACACGCTTTTTACGCACAATTCTGTGCACAGTTTTCAGGCAGCTAGCTCACTCTCTTTCTCCACCGTGGTTGTGGGCTTTCCCTATACCCCCTCTGTGGGCTACCACTCTCAGATCCTGGTTATAGGCTAGCAGCTGCAGCTGTTCTCAGCCAAGCTTTTCACCACCTACATTCTCTGCTCAGACATGCTACACCTCACAGTTCATTGACATTGTTGGCAGATTTAGCAAGACAATTGCGAACTCCTAAAGGGAAGAATTAGTTAAAAGACAGGATTTTGTCCCACATTAAAAAAATGAGAAACACTATTACTGTGAAGGGATTTAGTTCTCTGTATGATAATACACTGGACAGTTTGAAAATGGAACAATTAAATGAGAAGGTAACTAATTTAGATGGGACTTACGCAATATCAATTATAAACATCAATTTTATCATTTTTGCTTTCTCACTAAAAAAGTTGGTTAATGTGAGTGCTAAGATACAAGTTTTAGAAAACCTTAATAAAATAGATCATAGAGATATTCAGATCCAGAGAGAAGAATTCAAAGGAGAACCAATTTCAGTGTTGCATTATAAGGTAAGTGAGGATTGGCTTAAGGTTTTCAAACAACCAATTTTAATTTATCCAACAACCTTACAGGAACTGCCAGATGATAGATATCCCCAAGGCTGTACAAGAGTTAAATGGACTCCTGTGGAAATGTTAGATTTAAGGAGATTCAAGGAAATGATAGTCTCATATGACATGCATTCAACTTTTGTGAAGCAGATGTTAAATTCATGGTCAGCTTGTAATAGAATTATCCCTAGAGACCGGAGACACTTGGTTGAAGTTGTCTTAGTGCCTTGTCGTCAATTACAATGGATGACCTGGTAGAAAAAAGAGACTAAGACCGTTGAACAACAAAGTAGGGCTAGAGGTATAGAAACCTCCCAAGACCAACCTCTTGGAGAGGGAGATTGTACTGATGTACAAAGGCAATCTCTATGTAATGACCACATCCTGGATTGATGCTACACAACAGCTTTGAATGCTTGGGACAGAATTGGAGACATAGAAAAGAAAATTGAGTCATTTACTAAAGTTATACAGGGCCCAAAGGAAGCCTTCACAGATTTCTTACAAAGATTGACTTCAGCAGTAAATAGAATGATACCAGATCCATAAGCCTGAAAAATAATAATTGAATCTCTGACTTTTGAAAATTCTAATGCACAATGCAAAAGAGTAACTAGGCCACTAAAGGCAAGATCAGCACCCTTGGAGGAATGGATCTGAAATACAATCAAAATTAAATCTCATGACCATGATGGTGCATGGATAGGAGAAGTGATTTCCAGTGGTTTGAAGAAACATAGAACTGTCCAATGTTTCAATTATGGCCAACATGGTCACCTAAAAAGGATTGTAAACAGGGCATTCCTAGAGACAATTTTTTTGATCATGATTCAAACAGAATGCCTCTCCCTTCTGAATTATTCAGAAGGTGTGGCAAAGGCAGGCATTGGACAAATAAATGTAGGTCAACAAGGGACAATAAAGATAATCCTTTGCCCTTGGGAAATGCCTTGAGTGCCTTCTTGCAAACTCCCATACCAAATTTGGTTGACTAATTTCCTATAACCATGGAGGAAATTCCTTTCCAGAGCAATTAAAGAACCTAATGCCCATTGTAAAAAGACATACTGCTCTGCTTAATAGAACAGCTATATAAGAAAGAAAAAAAATCAGAATAAAAACCAATAAAGCAAATATTTTCACAAACTTCTATAGATGAACAAAGACTAAAATTAAAAATAAAAATAAATGATATCACTGAAAGCCTTGTAGACACAGGTGCAGACGTCACAATAAGTGCACCAGAATCTTGGCAGTCAAATTGGCCTCTTCAGGAATTAAATTTTCAGCTTTTAGGGATTGGAACTATATCTTAGGTAAAACAGAGTATGAGATGGGTTGAATGTATAAGGTCACAGAGGAAAACTAAAGCCATATGTGGCTATACAAGGACAGGGAACAACAGCTACTGATCTTTCAAATGCACCAACAGCCCTACCTTTAAAATGGTTGACAGACAAACCTGTATGGGTTGTGCAATGGCCTTTAACAACAGAGAAACTGCAAGCCTTAGAACAGTTGGTACAGGAGCAGCTAAATGCTGAGCATTTAGCCCTTAGAATTCTCCTGTATTTGCTGTTAAAACAAAATCTGGAAAATAAAGAATGGTAACACATCTAGGAGCTGTTAATAAGGTGATTCAGACAATGGGCTCTCTACAGTCTGGAATTTCTTTGCCTTCTCTATTGCCTAAAAGATGGTCTCTTATGGTTATTGATTTAAAAGACCGTTTCTTCACTATACCTTTACAAGAAAAAGGCAGAGGATAATTTGCCTTCCCAGTGCCTACTTATAATAATTCTCAGCCTGCTAAGAGATATCAATGAGATATTCTCCCACAGGGAATATTAAATAGTACCACCCTGTGCCAATATTTTGTACATCAGAAGCCGAAAAAGATACATAGCAATTTCCTCAATCTACAGTTTACCATTACATGGATGACATCTCACTAGTTGATTCAAATGTAGATACTTCAGAAAGAATGTTTGAATAAAGAAAAATTTGCCTTGTTGGGAATTACAAATTGCTCCTCAAAAAAATACAAAGAAGAGATTCTATTAATTATTTATGTTATAAAATAGATTTATAAAAAATTTAGATCTCAAAAGGTACAAATTGGGAGAGATAAATTACAAACACTTAATGACTTTCAAAGCTTACAAGGAGATGTTTCCTATCTACAGTCTACTATTGGGATAAAACCTGATGAACTGAGTAATTTGTTCAAAACCTTAGATGGTGACAAGGACTTAAATAGTCCCTGGAAATTATCAGCTGAAGCTGAGAAAGAATTGATATTTGTAGAAGAGAAATTATAAATTGTACATGTGGATCATGTAGATTCAAAGCTTAACTTCATTCTGGTTATATTACCCTCCAAGCATTCCCTTACAGACTTTTAATGCATAGGGAAGATATTATCTTAGAATGGATCTTTTTACCACATAAACTGAGTAAAAAA
>LOJH01030094.1:0-16476 GCA_001685095.1 Ellobius talpinus
TTGTTTTGATTTGCATTTCCCTGATCCCTAAGGAGGTTGAGCACAACCTTAAGTATCTTTTGGCCATTTGAACTTCTTCTTTTCAGAATTCTCTGTTCAGTTCAGTACCCCATTTTTTAATTTTAACTTTTGAAATGCACCGTACATTACTATTCATCATTCTATTGCACAGTGATAGCCCCTGGATCTTATTGTCACCATATTATTGGAGCTTTGTACCTTGATCAACGTTCCACATGTGACCATCTGCTTACGTTTTCTAGCACAGGTTTTATTTCTTATTTTTCACACTAAGTAGACTTTAGAGAGAAAGGAATGAAGGGAAAAATCTCTGGAATCCTCTCTTAAATGCCAAGGAATTAGGTTGATGACTCTGAAATAAGCAGTTGGATTTGGATTATGTTAAAGTAAACTGTGATAAAACGGATTTATCGTCTTTCATCCACTTCTTAAAGACTAGAAAATACACCACCAAAGAATTTGGAATCTTAATCAATAAGAACCAAGAGCATCTGGTTATTTTGTAGAAGATCTGCCCAATGTTCCTAAGTATTCTTCCCGCAGAGACTTCAAGCATCTTTTCCTTATGTGCGGTGTGATTTTTTAAATGGCCCAACGTGAGTCTCATTGCTTTACATGCACAATGGATAAACACATAAGCTAGTTAAAGTTTTTAATTTGAAAAATAAGTTAACATTATATCACATAATTTATGGGAAATGTGCAATATATTTTATTGACTGCATGTAGAACTTGGAAATATGATTTAGAAGAATTTGCCATTTCAGCATGATGAATTGATTGTCACATTGAGGATTATGGAATTAGCTGGAAGAACAGATGATTAACCACCACAGCATTTTGGCTAGTGAAGTTTTGCCTTCTGATTTTTGAATGTTAATAAATCATACTTCAGCATATGGGATTATTTTGGCAATAGAGCCACTTATCAATTTAATCATTTCAAGGCAGTGCAATGTGAGAGCTGCAAATGTTGCATAGATGAAATCCAGTTACTATGAACAATTTTAGTATTGTTCTTATAGTCACATTAATTACAGCTGAAACAAACCTTGAAGAGCTAAGAAAACATAGCACAACTTATCTACTATTTACTAGGGGAAGGAAGAGGAATCAATATGGCCATTAATTGCACAAATAGCAATAAATACTTTGGATGCTCTCCAGGAAGTGTACCAACTGAGAGAATTTTTCGTTCTGCTGGTTTCATTACACAGATCATAGCCACAGTAAAGCGGGCAGTGGACTGCTGTTCAATAAACTAAATTTAATGTTACTCAATTATGATCATCGTGCTCAGATATAATACTAATAGGAATGTCAACTACGATTACATTTCCAGATTTATGTAAAATAATTCAAATGCTATTTGCTATCCCTCAGATACAAGGTTCATCTGGTTGTTTATGCAGTGAGTTGATATTGATCGTGCACAGCAAGTAGCTATGGAGAGGCCCAATGGCAAGTATATCTAACGTCCCCTGTGCCAGCAGCCAGGGTGCCGTGCCAACCAGGGGCAGCATGCCAAGTCATCAAGCAGATAGCACACCTCTGCAAAGCTGGCTTGCTGCTTATTTTTTTCTTTTACAATATTTCTTTGAATTGCTCACATGTGCCATGAATAATTCTTGCCAACATTACCCAGCATGAAACAGAAATGAAGGCAGGGAAATGTCTTTCTTAGAGAATTCTTTGCAGACCTAAATGAATCCAGTGAAGATATCACTCTAGCATCATTATATGCTGTTAGGTACGGTTGGGCTGTGTCATTTAGCAAAGTATTACTCAGTGGGCTGAACAGCTGGTATATATGATTTTGTATACCACCTGCAAAAAATATGCCAAACCGTATAATCAACCACCTGGCCAAGAAAGTAGGGTAGCTAAACACCACTTTGTTGTTGCACCCACATTTCCAGGAAGCTCGAGAACATAAACAGACACAGGCAGAGTGAACATGTGTGCAAGCTAAGGTTTGTTAAGGCTTTCCTGTTTAATAAAGCATACAGTGCCTGCTGTTCAGAGTACTGTCGAGCAGATTTGCTTTGTTTCTAATGAAGGTGTTTGGGCATTTGGCTGGCACAAATGGAGGAAAATTATGTACTTAAAACAAAATTTTAAAACAACAACACAACAAACTACCACTTCAATTGCGCTGAAACAGATTGGAAAAAAAATGAAAATAGGTATAAACGGAAACTTCATAATGAATTAGAGTCATTACTATGGATGAATCATTCATTTAGGAGGAGCCTGTCTACGTTTGAACAACCTGTATCTAATGACTTTCACTAACTTCTTTCTGCCTAAGACAAGTGTTTATTATAATGGTCTCCATGTCATTACTCATGGGGAAAATCCTTGCCAGGTGGCCTCGTTACTTATTTGGGTATAAGTGAAAATGAAATAATTTGATTCGGAGCTAATCTTTCTATCACCGTATTCTGAGTTTCAGGGGTACCACTCTCATTAGCTCACCTTTCCCTGGCTCAGCACAAGGTTGCATTCTGTGCAATGCACCTTTTAAAATTCTAGCCACTCATTGTTTCACAGATTACTGGAGGAAGAATGAATAACCCAGTTGAGAGTGTTTGATGTGAAGATGTGGAACAGAGGTGGTTCCTGTTTAGAGACCAAGGTCTCTTGCTCTCATTATCTCAATGGCTATGAGTCTAAACTATTAGTTTCTCCCTTTTGTCTCATTTAATTATGGAAAGACTGATTGGGGACTTGTTGGTTCTATCCCAACTCCTTAAGTGAATTGTTAGAATTCAGAACCGTTGTGGAAGCTCTGCTGTGTAGTACTAGATTTCTATTCATCAGTCTCTTTGTTAAAAATTGTCTTGGTTATCACTCATTCCAATTCCCCTTAATCGTTCATTTGAATAGAAATTTCTGACAGGAGTTTCTGCTTTTTATGAATATAGAGAAGTATTATATCATATACCTCAAATGGGTCTACTGAGTTCAGCTTCCTGTGGGAAACAGGAAGCCAGGGAGAGGGAAATACAAACGTTTAAAAACTTACTAGGAAATATACCATGGAGATAAGATGCAAAAAACAGAGCACAGAAATGTGATTCTCTTATTCATGATGAACGTTATGACTGGGAATATCATTGTTTTGCTTAAAACTTTAATGACAATTCATCTCAAATTAGAATTCAAGCTTTTAAATATTTTCTCTTAGTTTAAAAATCTTGAAGGCCTGAAGATGTAGCTGCAGCCAGCCAGAGTATCTGTTGTCGGCACCTGCTCTTAATCATATCAATGTACTACTCGGTAGGTAGGATGTGGAGGCGTCTATTTATCGTTTGTGCTGCTTCATACTAGGTTATTTAAAAAAATCTCAGACCATCCAAGAATAGTATTAACAATGTTCTCCAAGGATGTTAAAATAATTCTTATTGGCCATGCATTGTTCTTAGCTTATGAAATTCCTTTAGGTGTCATTGAAGAACTTGTATTTAATTGTCAATAACTCTGCTCATACTCTGTCCTCTTTGCCTTTCAGTTGACTTATTTTTTTTCCTGTGGTGTTGAGCTATGAGCTATGTATGTATTTTTGATATTATTATATCCTTTCCTTTTTATTCTCTCTCTCTCTCTCTCTCTCCTTTTTGTCTTTTGATTCTGGGTTTCAAATAATTACCTACTAAAATGTGATGATTTCAGTGAAAAAAAATCTTGTGATGAATATTAAGAACACAGTTTAAAGTTCTTGATTCCTTTTTAAAAAATGTTCAAAAGCTGAAATTATTAGTTATGAAACTGCTTCCTAAATTCTAAGTTATATTAGACTTAAGCTTCTTATAACAAAGTTTAGTATTTGTGTTGAGATCTAACTTAAATATACAATAATATAGGAAATTGAGGATACTTAGAAATAAAACAAAGCAGGGATGTTTTTGGTGCTTTAATTTGAGGTGATAATATTTTGAATATATTGAGTAAAATGTACATTATTAAAATTAACTCCTCCTTTTTCTACTTTTTTATATGATGAATAGAAAATGAGTCATATTATGACTATTTCTGGTTACATCTCTGATGAATACCACAGGTTGCATGTGAACATTTACAACAAATGTAGTTGTTGCTAACATATGCTCTTCAGTTTTGTACTAGTAACACTAGAAATAGCTCCCAAACATAATTTGGAACATTATCCTAATACACAATGCTGTAACCATAGATTTCTGATGTTGGGTAAGTGCTGGTGCCTAAGCACATGGAGTACTGAGACATGACGTGCAGTAGTTGTTATCATGGACTATCTGTGGTGGTGGACATAAGAAAATTTCTCTGTAGGGTTAATGGGCTAGCACACATTTTGCTGGCAAGTGAAGCCGAGTGAAAGTGAAAATTTGAGAGTGATTTATATCAAACAATCAATCAGAAATACCCTCTGAATATCAGTCTCAAACCCGTTATCTGTGAGTGTCCCAATCACGCAAGATACGAGGAGAGCTTATGAATGTTTAAGATAGTTTCTAAGGCTACCACATATACCTTTAATTTTCTTATAGGAAAAGAAAGACAGAAATATTATTCTTCCTTCTACAGTTTTATAAAGTGAGTTAATGTTTAAGCTTATATTGTTGGTTCTTTATCCACTGAATGTAGTAAACAATGAGTTAACACTGAAATCTACATTACATATCTTTATAGTACAATGACAGATTCCATTTCTTTTCCAGCTTTCTTAAGGAACCCATATGCAGTTGGTTGTAGAGGATCCTGGTAATCCTTTTGTAAATAATCCTTGCCATTGAGATCATGCAGGAGTTAATCCAAATTTCCTATCACTGGAGCAGTGCTGGAAACTACAGTATATCTATCCCCATGCACAAAACTCAAGTCCAAGTGGATCAAAAACCTCAACATGAATCCAGTAACACAAAACATTATAGAAGAAAAAGTGGAAAATAACCTTGAATGCATTGTCGCAGGAGACTGCTTCCTAAATATAACACTAGTAGCACAGATACTGAGAGCAACAATTACTAAATGGGACCTCCTGAAACTGAGAAGCTACTGTAAGGCAATGGACACAGGAAATAAGACAGAACAGCAGGTTACAGCATGGAAAAAGATCTTCATCAACCTCATGTCTGACAGTGGGATGATTTACAAAATACACAAAGAATTCAAGAAGCTTGCAATCAAAATATCAAATAATCCAATTAAAAATAATGTACAACTATATAAAGAGAATTTGTAACAGAAGAATCTCAAATTGCCAAAAGTGTTAAATATTGCTCAATATCCTCAGGCATCAGGGGAATGCAAAACAAAATGACTCTAGGATACTGTTTTACACCTGTAAGAATGGCTAAGATCAAAATCACAGATCACAAGTTATGCTGGAGAGGATTTGGAGTGAGGGAGCACTCCTCAGTTGCTGGTGGAAGTGCAAACATGCACAGTAACTTTGGAAATCAGCATGGAAGTTTCTCAGAAAACTGGGAATCAATCTACCTCAAGACCCAGCAATACAGTCTTGGGCATATACACAAAGGATGCACACTCATACCATACAGATATTTGCTCAACTATGTTTATAACATCATTATTTGTAATAGCCAGAACCTGGAAACAATCTAGACACCCATCAACTGAAGAATGGGTGAAGAAAATGTGATACATTTACAAAATGGAGTATTACTCAGTGGTAAAAAAAGCAATGACATCTTGAAATTTAATGGAAATGGATGGAACTAGAAAAAAAAAACTTCAGTGACGTAACCTAGATCCAGAAAGACAATAAGGTATGTTCTCATTCAAAAGTGGATATAAGGCATAAAGAAAAGGGGTAACTAGGCTACAATTCACACCCCTGAGAAGCTAGGTAACAAGGAGAACCCTGAGAGAGACATGCATGGATGCACCTGAGAAGGGGAAATAGATAAGATCTCCAGAGTAAATTTGGAGTGTAGAGGGGTGAAGAGAGAAGTGAAGGGGAATGGGGATGAAAACATGAGGAAATGGAGTGGTTGAGTTGGAGGAAGGACAGAGAGGAAGAACAAGGAAAGAGATATGTTTATAGAGGGAGCCATTATGGGGTTAGAGAGAAACCTGGTGCCTGGGAAATTCTCAGGAATCCACAAGAATGACCCCAGATAAGACTTCAAGCAATTGTGGAGAGATTTCCTGAACTGCCCTTGCCCTGTAATCAGATGGGTGAATACCCAAACTGTGATCATAGAATCTTCATCAAGCAAGTGGAACCAGATGTAGAGATACACAGCTGAGCACTGTGCCAAGTTCTTGCAGTCCAGAAGAAGAGAAGGAGGAGGAATTATATGAGCAAAGAGGTCAAGACCATGATGAGGTGACCCACAGAGACAGCTTACCAGAACTTGTGGGAGCTTATTGACTCTGAACTGGCATCTAGGGAACCTGCATATGACCGGATTAGAGCCTCTGAATGTGGTTGACAATTCTGTGACTTGAGCGGCCTGTGGAGTCACTGGCAGCCAGGCCAGGATTTATCGAGCCCATTCTCTTTGGAGGGATACATTGCACAGCCGTGATACAGGGATAGGGACTTGGTCCTGCCTCAACTTGATATGCCAGATTTTGTTGACTCCCCACGGGAGGCTGCATCCTTTCTGAGAAGTGGACGGGGAGGGGAGGTTGGTATGTAAAATGAAAAAAAAAAACCTTTTAAATAAATTTAAATAAACTGCAGTAAAACATGAAATTTAGCAACAGAATCGGTTTCAGACAGCTTAACAAGAACGAATTCATTGTCAGGAGTTTGGAATCTAAAATGGTTTACTGATAGAGGAAAAAAGTGAAGAAAAGACTGCCAGAAGTTTGTCTCAAAATCATCCTACAACCTGTTCACACATGGTCTGGGAAGTCAAGAAGTTATCACAAGCTGAGGATTCCGGTTAGCACTGGCACTTCTGTATTTCACTTACAAATCAAAAACTAACTGCTATTCTGTGAGCTACCTAAGTATTTGCTTGTCCCACTTTATAGCAATTGGAACTGAGAAAAAAATTTATAAGGAGATGCAGAAGAAATTTATTGACATTGTCATCAGAAAAACACAGTGTCTGATATTAAAGCAGTCACTTCAACAGGAAGATATGGTTTTGCACTGAAAAGTGTGGATAAGCATATTCTAGTGCATATATGTGTTTATAACATATCTTTTAAATATGTAGGCTAAGAGAAAAAAAAACTAATTGCAAAAAGAAATAGGCAGTTGTATCCCAGGATGGATATCTTTAACGCATTTCCCATAGTAATTGACAGATCAAGTAGACAAAAATGTATTTAAGTATATCATTCAAACATAATTAGACACAATTTCCTCATAGGTAAATGGATATTATTGTGACAATCATTATGAATTATTTTATTCAATCACATGTAGGTGTGGAACATGAAGCATGTTTGCCCTTTGCCCTAAGAGGAGACCTTATGTCTATCTTATAAGTTTTTGTTATACAGAAATTATTCAGAAGTCAATCTAACACCAAAAGCTGTCAGTGCCTTTCCAAAAGAGGTAGGCACATGGGTACTAGACTTTAGGACCAACCCTATTGAAAAATGGCAGTTTTCTGGTTACTCATGAGATGGCTTAAAGACAAAGGTATCTTCTGTTGTCACTCTATTAACCAAAGGTCCACCATGGGTATTTTAATTTATCTTCATGTTAATTTGTATACAAATGCATCATCTTGTCTTTTATTCTCAGAGTTTCTTAACTGACAGGTTTTTTTTTTGTCTGCATCTTTATTCTTCTGCAGTTTTTGGCAAACTTCCCACCATCTCTACCATCAGGCTTGAAATATGATATATTTTAGATAGGTTTATGGCTATATATCTGTTGATATTTTTGAATCAATAGCTGTGACTATATCTATGTGCTATTCTCTAGGATATTCAAGTTTTTACAAATATCTTCTGACAACTAAAAAACATAGAAAGAATAATAGATTTGTAAATAACTAGTATCCATAAGGTCCTACTTGTTATTGTTATAATTACAGTCAGCCTCCATAGCAAAATAGTCATGTCACCATCTTTACTAAGAAGAATGTCAAATTGGGCGATTTAATGTTACTTAGGGCTTACTTTATCTATATAACTGTCAGAGATAAGACTTGCAAGCTAATAATAATTACATTAATGTCAGAAGTCTAGAGGACAGTGATGGCTTAGTTATCAGGATAATTGCAATGTTCTAAATGGAAATTTACCCTCTACTTTAAGAGAGTTAAAATTTAACATGTGAAATATTCAGTTATCCCTCAATATTTGGCTTCTCAGAAATACAATATTCCTTGAAATGTTTTATTGAATGATTATACCTTGATCCAAAAAGTTTACCAAATGATATGTGCTTATATACATGTGTTTTATGTTAATATACAGAAACTATGATATTTTACAATACAAATCTTGAAAATGTGTTCTCTTGAAATGTTGTAAATCATATATACTTTGTGATTACTATGCAATGAATTGTAGGCATTATTTCAAGTTCAATGTCTCATTTGGAAGTTTCCATATCTGAAAGGACAGTAGTGCTACAATAATACATCTTAATACTATAAACACTGAAGTTATGGGATAATTCTTTTCATATTTCTCCAGCACATACATACAGGAACACATATACATGCCAAACTGATGCCAAATTAGCAGAAACCATTATCCAACATTTTCAATAACAAACAGAAAACTCAATATAATCTGAGACTATTTTTCGTAATGAAGTCTATCTTTATATAATTTTTTAAGCTCCTAATTTTCAAAGACAATTATAATTTATGTATATATATACATATACATAGATAGATAGATATTGTTCACACAAAGAAGGCAGCATACACCTTAATATATTTGTCATCACCCCAACCACAGTAAATTTTCTATTGCTTTTCCAAAGCTTTGTATATTTAAAATATTCAAAATCATTTTTGAAGAAACCTTGACTGTAGCAAACAGCAGTAATAGATTGATATGTTACATTGGGTGATAATTACACTAATGTGATCAGTTTGTTGTTAACACAAATTTATGTCAAATAATCCAGCATGGCACAGTAGCAATGTCATAATGTATCTTTGGAGAATGTGTATTTTTTTTTCTATTTGAAATAAAAAATTTTGGAAATTAAAAGTAGAGGCTTCACTTTCATGTTATATCAGCCAATATGGCATGAGTTAGTAAGAATAAATGAGAATTGCCTAAAGGGGCCCATTTTAGACTTGTACCATTTGTCTGAAGCTCATCTTGTCAAATCTGTCAGAACAACTGGTCAAAATATCTAATGGGTCATTGGCCCGAAACCACCAGTTAACAGAACAACATATCTAAGTGGTCTTCTAGAATTTGAAAAGCATTTTACCAAACATTCCATTTTTCTCTCACAACCACAAAAAGACATTAATAGATCAAATTTGTAGCTAGCATGTTCAAAAGAAAAAGGCAATGAGAAAATCTAGGAAATTCACTAATGGACATAAGGTTTATTAAACCATATCTAGTTCATTGATAAACAACAACAAAAATCTCTTTTAAATAAAAAATCCATAAAATCCTTATATATTTTTACTTTACTTGTTCTTCCCTAATAAAATACATGCCAACTTCAGCCTCCTCTCCCTCCCATCATTCTAGTCTCCCCCCACCCCTGGATTTTCAGGTCTTTATTTTTTCCATTAAGAAAAAAGCAGGTCTCCCGATAAAGGAGGAACAGAATCCCATTTGAATCACAGTTTTCTGCTATGTCTGCTACATATATTTCATGAATATTTAAAGTATATCACAATATTATTAAGTGGTTCATATAAATATATAACATTTTTTTTCTGGATGACTTTAACTAGCTATTTGCCATGGAAGGACCCTGACAGGTCCTTCACAGTTGACTGGGAGTATAGGAGTTTAAGGAAGACAGACACAAGAACCATAAAGCTGGGAAAGGATGGCAGTGGAGACGCCATCGAAAGCCCCAATTTTCAGAGTCTTTATTTTATAGAGCATAAATGGGAAAGAGGGTTAGCAAAACCTCTGGTACACAGTCTCTGTAGGGAAGTAGTCTCAGAGGGACATAGTCATCGGGTGAGTTGCAATAGGTACTTATTGCAGGTACTGTTTTGCTAAAGGTCAACCATTCATCAAACTCCACCTTTGGATAGGGGAAAGGCCTTGCCATTCCCCAGAGCCTGACCTTGGTAATGCTGTGCCATTTTCACGAGTCTGAGACACTGGTGTCTTTGACATTGCTGTGCTTATGCCGATAATACAAATTCACTTAGGTATTCATCTGCTCCCCACAAACCATGAACTTACTTTGTTTTAATATTCAGTAGCATCACTGTCATTTACTATACAGGTATTCTGGGATCAAGGTACCCAAATATGGGCCTACAGTATTATTCTGATAAATGAACGTAACATTTGACTCACTCTTAATGATTTCTCATTTCGCTTGTAGATAAGTGCATCTCTCAGTCTTCATCAGAGAAGCTTTTATTTTTAGTAGATGATGCTTAACACAGAGATGCACAATAGTCAAAATATGGAAAATAGACATTTCAGAGTTCCCATTCTTATATTATATGTGACAGTAACATGAGAAGTGAAACACATGGAATAAAATAATTTAAAATGTGTTTACCAATACTCCCAGAAAAAATGTTCTAAATCACATAGGAGCAAATAAAACAAATACCTAGATGATTTTGTAAGTATATTGATGTGAACATTCTCATCATTTTAACACAAACAATGCCATGTTCAAAGCAACATAGTACATAGGCAATAAAACATCAATTATTAAAGAAAGGACTGCTCCTATATATAAGAAGCTTGCAGCCTAGTAACTAACACAATGTGAACAATCAAATTGTTACTGCTGGAAGGTGCTCTTTATGGTACTAGAGGAGAATAATAATTACCAACACACCCAGTTTTGAGCTCTGCAAGTTACAATAAATATTGTTTTGGCAAGGCATGTTCACTGGTACAATAATGGCATGGATATTACAGAAACAACCAACTGCTTATGAATAGATTTAAGATCTATTCCACAAGTTGAAATCTATACATGGCATTATTATTGGGTAAGAACCAATGACTACATTACTCTCAAGGCACAGGGGCAGCATATCATTTTCTGCTAAGTAGAAATATTTAACTGACTCTTAGCGGTTTGTCATTTCACTCAGATTATTGCATCTGTCAATCCTTATCAGAGATATTTCTACTTTTAGTAACACAGAAACCCGCAATGGTCAAGGTACAAAGAATAGGAGACTGCAGAGTTCACACAGATCCCTTTCATGCTCAAGGATCATAACAAAAGAGAGGCAGAAAGAGTGGAAGGGCTGTGGGTTGTGGGAGATTACAAGAAAATAGCATCTATTTTGGATGAAATATAGCATATGAGGTTTTTCAACAACAATAATCTGCATTATTTGATAATATGTAAATTACATACTACACTATACAATTATATATAATGAGAAAATTTACTTCTTCATTGTGAGCAACTGCTCATGAAACCTATAACCCATATTAGCTTAGCTGCTGTAAAACAAGGTTTTGAAAATTATATTAGTGGCATAGGAATTAAGACTGGAAGAAAGAGAGCTGGGCCTGGTGAATGTGGTCTGTAATTGCAGTCATAAAAAGGACCATAATTTTAAGACTTAGCTGGGCTTCAGAGTGAGCTCAAGACAACGCTGGATAAAATGCTGAGGCCCTCTTTCAAAATTTAAAAGTAATACTATAGTGTTTGGGGTGTAGTTCATTAGTACAACATTTGTTTGTGTGTAAATATAAGAAAAGTACTACCCTAATTTTATTGTTTTTCCATTTATATATTCTTCTTACATACACTGCATCTGACCTCATCTTTCCCATCCAACACTCCTCTTAGTTCCCCAGATACACTATTCCTCTAGTTCCCTTCAGAAAAGAGAAGGCCTCCCAGGTATATCAACCAAAATCTGCATAATAAGTTAGAATAAGACTAGGAATATACCCTCATTTCAAGACTGGACAAGGCAGCCCAGCAGGAGAAAAGAATCTTAAGAGCAGGCAAACGATGCAGAGATACCACACACCCACTGTCCGGAGTCCTACAAAAACCCCAAGACAAACAACCACAACATATTTGCAAAGAATCTTGCACAGACCCATGCAGGATCCCTGATCGCCTCCATTTTCTGTGAGCCCCTTGGAGCCCTGCTCAGTTGATTTCATGGGCCTTTTTCTCCTGGTATCCTAGACCATTGTCCGACCACCCTTCTTCCTCTCTTCCTAGGTGCCTAACCACTCTTCCTCAGAAAGACTTCCTCTTGTAGCTGATGGGAACAGATGCAGAGACTCACAGCCAAACCTTAGGTGGAGCTAAGGGAACCGCATAGAAGATACAATGTTTAATATCCAGCTTTGAGCATAAACAAAAAGTAATCAAAAAGAAAACCTGGGAGATGAGTAATAAGAAAGTGTTTGTACACTCTCCTGAGAACAAAGATGTTGTGCTAAGAGGACTTCATCACAATTTTATGACTGTTTTCTTTATTGGGACAAGATTAAAGGGCAGTTATGTTAAGACAACTCTCATGCCACAGAACATATAAATAGAAATGAATAAGTATTATAACACATTTCGGATGATTTTTGTAATAGTTCTGTCTAGAAGTAATGACTGACTTAGTAAAAGACAAGGATTTTGAAGAGAAAAAGGAAGGATAATGTCACAGATTCACCAAAGGTGTTATTTCAATGAATTTAGTTTTTACATGACAAGATCCTGCTATTTTATAAGTTCTGCTTTTAAAAGCTCTGAGCCCACCTCTACCCTAATTCAACCTGGACTCGTGTAAGAGCTAACTCTACGCTTAGGAAATAGGATGAAAATGAGGAGAGAAAGAAGTTCATAGTTTCACGGAAACTTAAATTGGATTTTCTCTATTATTCTGGTAAAAGACATTGAACAAATTTGTGGTCCTTAATAACAAAATGAGGTGCCAGAATACCTGATATTATTTTTGTAACTATGAAAGTATCATCCCCCCCTTTCTTTTTGCTAAGGTGCAAAGTGATGTCTTGATGAATGGCTGATCTTGAACAAATGACTACCTTACATCTAAGTGGCAATTTTACATGACCAGGAAGAGTTGCCAAAAGTTCAAAATTGGAAATATAAAAACATAACAGGTAGTACGTATTCATTATAAAGCTGACCCAATGTAATGCTGATCCAATTGCAAAATATTGTTGCTTAAAAATTAAAACAATGATTATATACAAGGGGATTATGTAAGGCTGGAATTTTATGCTAGAACAGAGGTCCTGTGGTATGACCTACATGCCTGTGTATGGCATAACTACTGGTAGAAAGCTTGCTTGAGGACTCTCCTGCTTTGTCCATGCATATCTATTTATCATCTATGTCTTATCTAGATTAGAGTATCATATATCCTTTTACCAATTAGTCCTACCCTCGAGAGATTCTATATGTATTATATTTTTAGAATGATAATAATTTTCTCACATTATTTATTTTTCTCTTTCTTTAATGTATTCAAATATTATTTTTAATACAGTTTTAACCATTTGTAAGGGTTATCAAAGAATTTTATCATTCACTGTATGCCCATTCAGATTCTCAAATGAATAATACTTTGCAAGTACTCAAATTCTGAAATTTTTTTAATTTCTCAAACAGAAGTATCCAGAAAAAAAGGCTTTGATATTTTGGATAGATGAGTAAATAGATGAAAGGGCATTAAGTATTTTCTAAGTCAGGAAGCTAGATTGTCTGTGTTAACTGTGTATGTGTGTGGGGGGGCATAAGTGTAATCATATTTGTCTATAAGTATACATGATGCATGCACTTATATATGCATGTATGTGCTTTATATTAGTGGATATGCCTGTGTGATTGTATATATGCATGTTTGTGTGTAAATGCTTGTGTGATTATATGGGTATGTGATATGTATGTGTTTGTGTATATGTGTTTATGTATAGTGTCTGGTTATGTGTCTTTATGTTAGGATGTATGTTCATACATATGCATGTTTTTGTATTCTTGCATTTATAAAAGTATATTTGTGTGTATGTGTGTGGTGCACATGCCTGTTCACAGTCCAAACCAACTGGTGGTGGTAACAATGTTTGTTTTCTTTTTCCTTTTCAAATAAAAATGTCTCATATTAAAGAAGACACATAAAGTATCAAATGCAATGTGATGCTTTTGTTAAATAATAAGCAACAGTAGCATACTGAAATAAATAATTCTCCCAGAGATAAAATATATACAACTATAAAATCATAAATATACTGGGGAATTATAATATGAATTTGTAAATTGTATGCAAATAGCTTGAAACCAGATCTATAAAGACATAAATAACACAACAAGACTGAAAGGTTTATACGTTGGCTTGTTTATAGAGTAGCACAAACATTTTTCTTTTTTAATTGGCAATTAATTTTCGGCAGCCATCTAGGTACTTTCATGTCAAATTACTTTTCCTACACTAAACAAGATTAGGCATCCGAGCAGCCAAGCACTTACGTGAAAGTGAGAAACTGACTGTCAAGTAGATATTTTCCACCTATAACCAATTAAAATGCTTTTTTTGATGAATGAGTGCTGTAATTTCACATTTCATATTTTTACCTAAATACCTACCTGTATAACATTCTAGTTAACAGGGGCTATGAAGATGTGTACTGATATTTTTGTGGTTTGTTTCCGAATGATACAAATGAGCATTTTTCACAGGGCTAAGATGAACATAATACAAATAGAACTTTTATGCTGCTCCACGTGAAGCTCAACTGCATGTGCACACTTAGCTCTGCAAACATATCTGTGTGCAAATATAGGTATGTATGTATTTAGTTGTGTGTGTTTCCATACATGCAAATATGTACGTATGAAGCAATACATTTAAATGAGGTTTTACCAAATGACTTATAGCTTTCTAGTTCCTTGTAGATTATCATTTTTAGTTAAAATGTAAAGATGGCCTATATTTAAAAGTTAGACCATTGACACATAAGGTAAAAGTCATTTGTTATTGGTAATATTCAAGCGAATGGTATAAAAAGAAAAAAATATTGATTTTTGGAACATGTCTCATTTTTCTTACTTCACAGAAGACTGATGCAGGTTCATGAGCCCATCAATATTATTTGAATTAATGCATATTCTTCATTATTGATTGTTATAACAATGATTGTCATAACTGATTTATGGGCACTTATGCCTGTTAAATATTTTAAGAATAAATATCAAATTTGTATACATAAGTGGACTGACTTGAGTAAACAAGGGCTGGATGTTAACATTGCATCTTTTGATTTAATCCATATTATGGTACATTATTCAGGATGCGTTTTTAAGACAAAAGACTAACTGAAGTTTGTCTTTGAGTGTACTCCTCAACAAAATTTACTGTGGCAAAAAATTTAGAGTTAGGGACAATGTGTCTTTTATTACTTGAAAATGCAACTAACATCTGTGTGGGAAATTTAGATGGACTTAATCAAAATATTTAACTTGAGCTCATCCTTAATATGTCTAAAATTATTTTATGACTATTACTTAGAAAAGATGAGAATATACTTGAAGTTCTTAAGTTCATCCTATTACTACGACTGACACCTTGCTTTGGTAAAATCTCCAGTTCCACATGATGTCTACACATTCCAGAAAGCTTCATTTGCAAATCAAATACATTAATTCCAATGTTGTTGAATTTTTCTATTTCTATGGTTACTTGCTTGTTGTTTCCAATTTAGGAAATTATTCAACTCCAGGTAATTAGGATCTGCTTCCTTGGATACTTCTAAGACCTTAGATTACCATCATGTATTTTTAGATATACGTTACATTGTGTTTAGCATATGAGTAGGATTCCTTTTTATTAAATGTTTTTGTTGAGATCTATATTTTTCTCCACTTCTCTATTTTCCTATCCCCTTCTACTTTCTCCCATGGTCCCCATGCACCAAATTTACTCAGGAGATATTGTCCTTTTCTACTTCCCATGTAGATTAGATCCATGTATGTCTCTTAGGGTCCTCATTGTTGTCAAGGTTCTCCAGCATTGTGAATTGTAGGCTTTTTTCCCCTTTATGTCTAAAAGCCACTTATTAGTGAGTACATATGATATTTGTCTTTCTGGGTTTGGGTTATCTTACTCAAAATGATGTTTTCTAGATCCATCCATTTGCCTGCAAATATCATGATATTATTATTATTATTATTATTATTATTAATGTTATTGTTACTGTTACTGTTACTGTTATTGTTATTGTGTTGCTGTTGCTGTTACTGTTACTGTTACTGTTATTATTATTATTATCATCATCATCATCATCATCATTATTATTATCATTATTATCATCATCATCATTATCATTATCATTATCATCATTATCATCATTATCATCATCATC
>LOJH01030095.1:0-13176 GCA_001685095.1 Ellobius talpinus
GCACAGACCTCACCTACAAGGTTGGCCTTGGTTTCATCCACTTGCATATCTGATGTCAGTTTGGTGTCTACTTGGAGGACCCCAAATTAGCTCATAATATAACCCTGATGCCTCCTTGGAGCATCAACACTGGCATCAGGAACAAATCACTGTGCTTTACCTCTTCCAGAATCCCATACACTTTTATACTTATCCTTATTGACCGAAGTTGGTTATCTGTGCAGTTTCCAAGTCCTTTGCTCATATTTTAGAGCATAAAGGACATACCAGGTTTGAGAAGCAGTTTAAGGTTTTAAACCAAGCTCACTGGGCATAAAAATATACAGTGAGAATTAGAGATGTGATTATCATCTTTTACCCCAAATAAATCTGCCAAGGAGAAACTCAAAAATACACTTTTACTTTGGCTTTGAAGAAAAGGAGTTGAAAGCAGCTCAAAGGCTATTGACAAGGAAAGAATGAAAACTTGCTTTTGCTTCTGTTTGCAATTGGAAGTGCAATTACTTGAGGGTAAGACAGTGTTTCCAAACTTGGCAATTTGAATATCAACGCAAAGTTTTGTAGCCATTAGCAACCTATCTGGGCCTCAGTAAATTGGACTGTGTATACTCTGAGGACCATTTCAAAACTATGATGTTTTGAATTTATTCAAAACACATGCCTTGTCAGATTCATGGGTTTTAACATAATTATCATGTGTTTTTCTTTTCTGTGTATTCTCTCTCAAAGTGAATACCTTTTCATCCTTCTCCAAAGGAAACTACTTGCTTGAGTTCTATCATGGGTATTTGTCAAAGCATTATGGATAAAATTAAAAAAAAACCTGAAATTAAAAATGTAGTTGTTAATAAATGTGTAAATATAGTCCAGGCCTTCATAGTCGGGAACAAGGTCTAGATAGATACTTGAGTTTGACTAGTCAACTCATTTCCTGTGTGAGATTGCCTAGAGTGGTCCATTTTTCTTTACTATAAGATATAATATTGCTGGGAACTATTAAAAAAAAGGTAAACCATGCAAGCCAGGAGGTACAAGCTAGCAAAGCAGCATTGAGTTTCTGTCTTGGCTTCCCTCATGATGGACTGTAAATGGGTAAGCCAAATTAACCCCTTTCACCCAAGTTGCTTTGGCGTGGTATTTTATCACAGTAATAGAAATCTACCAAAGACAACAATTGAACCAAAGTTCTACTTCCCCAGCCATATAAAGAGAATGCTATCTATGTGGAGGGTTGTTTGGAAAACTAGGCATAATCTAGGTTGTAAGGTATTGAGAACAACATTTGGTAGTGAGGAGGTGGCAAACCAAGTATAGGTTATTTTAGGCTTGGTTTTAGAAACAGTATGATTTGAATCCTAAGTTACCACAACTATATTGGTTTCCCCATTTGTAGGAAGAATATAATATTTATATTATCAACTCTGCTAATAAAAAGAAATTACAATACACAAAGTGAATTTAAATAAATTGGATAAAGGTAAAATTCAAGCTTTTCTAAGTGGACAGTTTGAGACAAAAATTGATGGTTTATCTTTTCTAGAAGTATATTAAAGTAAACTAATAATTTCTAATTGCATAGTAAAAATATAGATACATAGAAGTAGTCAAAGTTAATGCTTTATCCCTGGATTCTATAATTATTAACATGCTGCTATTAGAATAAATTAATTTAAGTGACAATGAAATTTTCTACTGTAACATTAGGACTAATAAGTATTTAACACTGTAAACACTCTAAAATAGTTTTTCTTAGAATCACATTTCCTGAGAGTCCTACAAGCCAAAAAAAAAAAAACCTTGATACCAACAGTAAATATGGGCTTGGAATTGCTAAGCCTCACTCACTGTCAGGTGCTAGGCCACTAGTTGCAGGGATGTGTAATTAACTACTAAAGTAACTTCCAGGGCTGGGCACGCTGCTCAGTGGGAGACATTGGCCTGGCACATGCAAGTCTGCAGGTTCTACCTCCCCCAAATCAACACTGAACAGTTATTTTGTGCCCAACAGAAGAGTTAAAGTCATAGGTCTATATTTTTCTCAGGGTTCAGGCCCTCCATGAAAGAGACAGAAATGTGGGATCATTTAAAATACTTACTAGTCCTTTTCTCATTAGTGTTCCTGCCACCAAGTGACATCCAGGACCAGCTAGACTTTCCTCAGGCCTTTAACTTCACAGCTCCATGATCTACTTACTATCTAACAAATCTTTCGTCTCGAGCAGCTTTAGGACTCACTGCATCTCCCGTGACATATTGTGGGACATTGGGCTGTTGGGAAATTAATAGGACCATGATTTGAAACATGAGTTTTTCCTCTCTAGAGGGAACTTTATCAGCTTCTGTTTTCTCCCTCTCTTCACTCCTACCAAACACCAATAACAGAATATCAAAGCTGTTTCTGCTATGTGTCTTCAAACAGGAATAGACAGAGAAAAATGAAATGAGGGGAAAAATAGTCAAAGTGAGGAGCAATTAATCCAAAAGGAAAGAGGGAAGCCTTAAAGTTTCACTTAGTCTTACCAATTTGCATCTGACTTCAGTAAGGGAACAGAAAGGAATAAGCGGGAAGTGACAGCCCAAAGCTCAGTAGGGAAGCAGACAGTGCCCTGAACCGCAGGACAATTTGTTCTCAGAACTAGAACCAAAGCAAAGTCAGTGACGGATTATGTTGTGGGAACCCTGATGATAAACACATTCGGGATGAAAGACAGAGCCCCTCCCCAGTACTGTGGATACAAAAATTGAAAACAGGATGATGTAATTCAGAAAAATAGAACTACCCTAGATTCAGCTCCTGCAGAGTGCCAGGCATTGGGCAGCCTGCACCTTGCATAGCTACAGGCTCTGGGGCAGGGAGGAGGCAATTTCCTGTGAGTGGTCCAGAAAGCAAAGAGGGGGAGGAAAAGAGATAAGGTGGAGGAGAGCATCCTGTAGCTGGGGATGCTTCATGCCTAGATGTGGATAACAAGTGCTCATTATGTAGTTGGAGAGGGAAACTGAGTGTGGTGATACATTTACTACGCTGGCTAAGAATAGGCGTGGCTTCAGAATATGTGTGATGAGAAGTAAAGACTTGACTGATGAAAACACAGAGCAGGGCTTAAAATGGCACTAGTGATACTCTTATAACAGGCTTCCATTCAACTTCACCTCTATTTTATTAGAAATACTAATGAAGCCTAAAACGGCCACAGAAGTGCCTGTTATTATTGCCATAAACTGAAGAGAAATCTAGAGGACAGAGGATGTTCTGCTTCATCCAGTGTCCATGTTGGATCCCTTTTTCTGGATTTCTCTCCAAGATGTCTGTCCAAAGTATGATTCCTGGAACATTAATTCTGCAGAATAAAAGCAAGTTTCTATCTGATGATAATGTTAGTTTGTCTCTCCCTTCTCTCTCTCTCTCTCTCTCTCTCTCTCTCTCTCTCTCTGCCTCTCTGATCTTCTCCCCTTCTCCCTTCCCCCTCCATAACCCATGAAATAAATATCCAACCTCACTCTGCATGGCATGCCTATCCATGTCTCTGTCTCTCGCCTGCCTCCGCGTGGCTGCCTGCCCAGGAGCGGCCACCTTCTGAGACCTGCGGTGTGGTCTTTTGGCATGCCCATCTGTCTGTCTCTTTTCGTGGCCTGCTGCAGCCACTTGGGAACTGTGCTGTCCCTGCCTGGGACTGGCTGCTCTGGGGCCCTCTGCCTGCCCCCACTNAATAAATATCCAACCTCACTCTGCATGGCATGCCTATCCATGTCTCTGTCTCTCGCCTGCCTCCGCGTGGCTGCCTGCCCAGGAGCGGCCACCTTCTGAGACCTGCGGTGTGGTCTTTTGGCATGCCCATCTGTCTGTCTCTTTTCGTGGCCTGCTGCAGCCACTTGGGAACTGTGCTGTCCCTGCCTGGGACTGGCTGCTCTGGGGCCCTCTGCCTGCCCCCACTCGGGACCTGCAGCATTTTTAATTAATCCATTTCACTAATAATCCTGGTTTTCATTGAGCAGAGAATAGCTAGTACCAGTGTCCACAAATAACAGGGCATCTAGAAGCCTACATAAGTATGCTTCATTGTTGACGATTTAGACTATACGGCGGCAGACAATGTTTAGTCAAATGTGTGCCAATGAGACTGTTTGCATCTGTTACAGCCAACCTGTCATCCGAAATGCCCAAAGACCTCTTGAAACTCAATGCTAAGAAAATGAATAACTAATTTAAAAATGGTCCAAAGATCTTAACAGATGCCTCACCAGAGACCATATACTGACTATAAATAAGATGCTCTACATCCTATGTCATAAGGAAAAAGCAGACGAAGAAAACAGGAGCTATTATACACAGAATGGTCCAAATCCAGAGCACTGATGATACCAAACAGTGCCAAGAAAGGGAAGCAGGCAGAATTCTCATTCATTGCTGGTAGGAATGAAAATGGTGTAACTGTATTGGGCGACAGTTTGGTAACTTATTGGGAACTAAAGCTGTAGTACATTCAGGCAATGAAATGTTATTCACTGCGATTCACTGTTACTCATTAGGAAGGGAGGGGGAGGGGAGGGGAGGGAGGTATCTTAAACCCATATTATTGAAGTGGAAGAAGACAGTCTAAAACAGTTACAGAAATGGATGATTCTGGTTATATAGCACTCAGGAGAAGGCAATCTACAGAGACAGGAAAAGATGGGAGATTGCCAGGGGTTGGATTTGGGAGAGGGTTTAGTGTGCAGACAGCACAGAGGACCTTTGAGAATCCAGTATTGTACTCTAATGGCAGCTACATATCATTTTATATTTTTCAAAGCCAAAGAATATACAATATCATCAAGGAGCTCTAATGTAAACTAAAGACTTTGAGCCCTTATGGCATCAGTGCATGCTGATCAGTAATACCCAGAGTGCTTCTTGGGTGCACCTTGGTATTTGGAGGAAGGTATGTGTGTGGAGTTCAGGAAATAACTTCTGTTCCTACCTTTCAATTTTATTGTGAATCTAAAATTGTTTTTAAAAAAGTGGTCTTAAAAAGTGAGCCCTGTTTTAAATGAGAGTCAAGATGCAAATAGGCAAGAAAAAAATTACACTTTAAGTCTTACATTAGATCTTTGATTCATGTTTACCCAGAATGACACTTCTTATGCTACCCCATGAAGGTTTTAGTCACCTTTGTTGAAAACGAGGCGACTATCAGTGTGGGTTGATTTCTGAGTCCTCTGATTTAGTCCACTGATCTACAGGTTTTATTTTCCTTTACGTGCACATACTCTATTGATGGGATTCTAGGCTGGTTCTCTCCCTGACTCTAGAGAACAACACAGCCACACAGGAGGATCTGTAAAGTCTCTGTTGCATGCTGACTTACTCTCTTGAGCATCTGACCAGGAGGGGTACAGCTGGACCGTGCTGGAGTGCTGCTTTTGGTTTTCTGAGGAAGCATACTAATTTCCATAGCAGCTGTACCACTTCCCCGTCCACCAGCAATCAATAAGGATGGTTTCTCTTTCCTAGTTCGCTTACTAACTTTTGTTGTCATTTGTCTCCTTGAGATAGCCCTTCTGGATGGAGTGATGCAGAATCTCAAAACAGTTCATTTGCATTTACCAGATGGTTAGGGAAACTGAATACTTTTTCAAGTATCTATTTGGGTTCCGTGAGAGACCCTGTCTCAAAACAAGAAGTGGAGGGAAATTCAGAATGATACCAGGTATCAACTTCAGAACTACACACACATGCACATGCATACCCACACATGTGTGCTTTTGACCATTTGTTTGTGTTTGTAAGAACTATCTGTTCAGTTCATTGGTCCACTCATTGGTTAGAAGAAGCTCTTGTGAGGAGAGAATCAGTAAAAGACGATGGGGTAAGACAAAAGGACATCTGCGGAGGGAGGACAAAAATGTATATTGGCATATGCAAGGAAATATCATAAGTAAGTCCATTAGTTTCATGTACTAACCTTTAAAATTAATTTAAATATGTAAAAATAATGCATTAGCGGAGATGATGGAAAAGTCTGTTTCAAAGTTTAAGAAGCAGATGACTTGAAAGTTCACAAAGAAAATGAGCCAATGACAATAAACTGATCATGCGCTATTTATAATATATATTTATTTTCAATTATATGTCTTCTTCCACTCAAACATAAACTTTATAAGAGTAGAGATTTTTGCAATTATTCCCCTGATCAGTTCCAAATGTCTAAAGCAATGCCTGACACACAAAAGATCAATAAGCTGTGAATGGATAAATATCCCATTTAACAGATGAGGAAACTGGTGCCCAGAGAAGTTAAGTAACTTTCTTAATGGGTCACACTCCATGTCATGACTGAGGCCTGATTGACCGCTATGGCTCTGAAGAACTGTGTTCTGTCTTCTGACCTCTGGTTGAAGTGACACCTATCTTCGTTAGAATACTTTCAGTTTTGTGATAGCTTTCTAGAATGTATTTTCTTTCCCCATTCTTATTCTTCTTCCCTCTCTCTTCATTTCCTTCATCTCCTTCCTTCAAACTTCCCATTAAACTCCTCCACATCCATGTGTATGTAAACTACTCTGCATCCATGTATATGTAAACTCCTCCGCATTCATGTGTATGTAAACTCCTCTACATCCATGTGTATGTAAACTCCTTCGCATCCTTGTGTATGTAAACTACTCTGCATCCATGTGTATGTAAACTCCTTCGCATCCTTGTGTATGTAAACTACTCTGCATCCATGTGTATGTAAACTCCTCCATATCCATGTGTATGTAAACTCTTCCACATCCATGTGTATGTAAACTCCTCCGCATCCATGCATATGTGTGCCGAGCACCATTATTGACATTGGAGATGCAGATTTAAGTACGATTTGCTGTCTACTGGCCATAATTAGTCCTGGATAGGGGGACAGCAGACATATTGACAGGTAAGTTCATGCCTTAGCTTTCTTTTAAGGAAATGGAAATCATCTCATTCCTCATTTTCCTCTTTCTGGTGAAGTGTAAGGAATTTTTGCCCAGGGCTTGACAGATGGCTCAGTGGATAAATCACTTGCTGTTCAAGCTTGAGGACCAGACTTTAGATCTCCAGAATCTACCTAACAGTTAGGCAAGCATGGCAGTGGCCTTCAACCCAGCACTCAGGATACAGAAATAGAGGATCCTTGGGGCAAGCTGGGTAGCTGAACTAACTGAACTGGTGAGCTGTGGGTTCAGTGAGAGACCCTGCCTCAATAAAAAGAAGTGGAGGGAAATTCAGAAAGATACCAAGTATCAACTTTGGAACCAGATGTGTGCTTGCAAACATATACACAAACACATGTATGCAACATTCATATGCACAAAGAAGGATAAGGAAATTTTAACCCAAGTTATTATCTAAATGTAATCTTATCTCAACTGACATAAAACATATAAATGCCATATTTTGTAAATTTTTTTCCTCTAAATCACTTCTGGGTCTTTGGGAAGCAAATGTTGTATAAACAACAAAAAAATTCATAGGATTATAAATTTTATTGTCTATTAAGCAAATATTTATATTTATGATGTTCAAATCCTAGGACAAAGCATGATGAGGGACTATAAGTGAAATGGCCTGCTCATGGCCAGACGGATGTTACTGCACTGAGGACAACACGCAGGAAGCACAGTAAGGACCATGTAGAGGACAAACTCAATTCCAGCTGGAGCAAAGCGGGTTAAAACACAGAGATCTCAGCTTCAGGGCCTTCATGTTCAACTGCTTCTTCTCGCATGCTTTCAGGGGTTGGTGTGTAGAGGCAGCTGTTAGACACTCATCTAATGGCCCAGCAAAATGAGCACCTTGAAGGTAGGGAGGATGGGTTATCAGATCAAAGCAAATAGTATTTTTGCAGAAGATCCAAGTTTAGAGCCCAGTGCTCACACGAGGTGGCTCACAACCACTTGTAAACACAGTGCCAGGGGATCTGACCCGCTCATCTGATCTTAGCCAGCACGATACTCACATGTTCAACCCATACCTAGAAGCACACACTTATAAATAAAACCTAAATAGACAGTCACTTTCTAGATTAGTTCATTCATTAATAACATGCCATCTCCAACTACTATAAATCTTCGGACTGACAAACAGCCAGGTAATCTGTTTCCTTGCTTTGTGTGACATGCCAACCAATGCCAATTTAGAGAATCTACCCACCAAGCTTTACTAATCTGACCTCCAGGAATTGTGCTGCAAATTCTCTTAGAATACATGTTTTCTTTGACTATGATTAGCTCATTGGTGCCACATGTTCTGTGGGGAATTACAACAACATTTTCAAAATGGCAAAATAATGAATGAGGCATTTGACGGTAAAACAAGTCAATAGATAGTTTTTCATTTTCCAGTAACAACCTGTAACCACCCACCAGATTCTATTTTAAAACTTCAATGCTTATGGAAAAACTGTTGACTGACAACTATTATTTATAAAAGAGCCTATAAAGGGTATTAAAGATGTCAAGAATGTTTTATCTGCTAACTTAAAACCTGTCTCAGACAGAAATAAAACTGGCGACAGAGTCAGCACCTGCCTTTCACGTTGGCAAAGCACTTGAGAGCACCTGGACCAAGGCTGTGTGTTAAGTTTGTGAAAATCCGTAATTCATGGGGCCAACAGAAAGGCCACTAGACAGGAAGATGGATGGACTGAACATTTTCTGTGCCACCAAACAGCTAATGACCAGGTAAACACCTCCGAGCAAAACAAAATCCAGATTTGTTCCAGTCATCCTCCGGCCACCTCCTGAGCCTAGTACGAGCAGGCACGAGGCTTCTCGGGCCTTAGCCTGTAGCACAGGCGCAAGCTGTGGCACCTTTGCAAGGTTGCATCTTTCCTCCCACCACTTACAGTCTAGTTTACTCAGAAGCACCTGAACACAGACATGCAAAATGCACACACACATGCTCACACGCACGCACGTAGGCATGCACGCATGCATGCAACGTGATGGAAAAATTCTGGAGAAAGCAGGTGAAAGAAGCCAGTCATCAGGATTGACTCACTTTGATATTTATCCACAAGAAACTCAGACAAAACTTTAAATTTAACCTTCTGTTTTGAGGAACTGTTGATCCCTCTGTGTTAGGCATTGTGATATCTTGTCTAAGAACCTTGTCAGTGTTAAATAGCCATGACTGAGTAGTAAGTGTGCAAATTTTTAAAGAAGTGATTTGTGCAATATAGGAAATACAAAGGAAGTATCTGGTAAATGGAGTGTATTAAGCTAGTTATCATACATGTTGGTTTTAAAACACTGTATTTATGGATTAAATTTGTTACATGTGTATTTTACGATTTTTATTCTCTTACAATTCAATGTGTTGTATTCCTTTCATGTATGTACATGTACAGCACTATATAATTCAAAGTTAAGATTTTTTTCAAAGCTGTACATTCAAGCCAGTGCATGCGGAATTAAAGCATACTATAAACTAATGAAAAGAACTATGACATCGAGCATAAACCGCCTGTGCTTCACCTATAATGGTAGAGAAAATGCAATGCCGTTGTACCTCCATTATGGCTTAATCTTGTTGTTTGAACTTCTTTCTTCCTCAAAATTAAGTTCATTATGGTTTGTTGAGTAAATAACAAAATAGCTCTCTAAAGAATAATTTGTTAGATTACAGTAGATTAATGTTGCTCCTGGGTCTAGTCCACCAATTATCCCAGGTTTGAATAGGAAACCAGGACTAGAGCCTGGAGAGATGCTCAGAGGTTGGTAGCATGTGTTGCTCTTGCAGAGGACTTGGGCTCAGGTTCAGGTTCCAGAACCCATAGCCAGGGACACTGCCTATAATGACTGCTCCTAGGGAGTCAACGTCCCCTTAAGGCATCAGCTTCCAACCTGGGGGTCCAAGGACTCTTTCACAGGAATCACCTAAGACCTTTGGAAAACATAGATATTTACATTACAGTTCATATCAGTAGCAAAATTACACTTAGGCAGTAGCAACAAAAATAATTTTACTGTTGAGGAATCACTGCAACATGAGGAACTTTATTAAAGGGGCACAGCATTAGAAAGGCTGAGAGCCCGTCTTCTGATTGCCATGGGCACTTGCATGCATGAGCTACAGCACATGCACACACACACACACACACACACACACAAATAAGTTTTTAAGAAAAAGAACTGATACCAATATATGAAATAAAATAGAAATGGTTTACATAAAAAATGTTTCCTTATAAATATGTAAGTATGTTAGACATTTGTGAATTATAGCTTTTCCCATTGTGCCATTTATAACAAACATTGGTCATTTGTCTTTTCCTAAACTTTCCATAATATTGTCAAATATTCAATAAAAATGTTATAATTAGTTTTGCTAATTTATTTTGAGGTAAAATAGCCCTGTTTTCCTTTCCTTATCTCATATTAAATTCATATTAAAGTAGCACATACATATATATGAAATTGATATATCCATATAGTTACTGGACAGCTCACTAAAACAAGGCTGCTATGAAAACATTTGTCCAGCTTGTAAGAAGCAGGAGTAGTGAGAAGGCACAGGGTGGCATTAGCCATCCAAGTGCTTGCTGCACTAGCTGAATTAAAAAAGAAAGAAACAGTGCCTGGAGATCTTCCCTTTGCCTGTGATTATTAATTAGTAGCTGATTTTCTAGAATGCTGCTCCAGAACACCAAATACCTTGATTTCTCTAATTCCTATTTCCCCCAACATTTTGCTGTTTCTAAAGTCCAGGTCGTTGTACAAAGAACAGGTTCATGTTTTCACGGTAACCCTTTTACAAGACAACCGATGTCAGGTCTAGAAAGTGGTGAAGATGTAGAACCACAACAATAGTTAAAGCTTTCAGATTTGTCATTTCTTCCAGCAACATTTAGGACTCTCCACCCTGCCCAAAATGGGATCTTTCCAATTTCCTACAGTAAAGGAACAGCATCATTTTGGACCCCATCAATTCTCACTTAATGTGAAGACATTTGAGACTGACTTTGAGACTAGAGGAAGAGATGGTGGAGACAAAGAAACACGTACTGAAGAAATGAGGTGAGCTGTAAAATTGACAGCATGAATTATCTGTTACAGTGTGCTCTCCTATGAGATGACAGCTTGTTATTCTAAGACCTGGCCCTGAGTTAGATTGGGCAGACTAAATGCTGCATTTTTAGAAACTGATCATGCAAAAGCCTTGGCTAAATGTTTCTATCTGGTGGCTTGGGATTTATTTTGGCATTGAAAATCCAGAAGTGTCAGGCAACTCAGCATGTCTTTCCCAGTCATTTCTCTAGAATAAGGGAGTGGAGGGAAGCTTATTCATCGGCCTTTGTTTTATTAGCACAGTTCAAGGGAAGAAATAATCAAGAGTATAGGAAGGTACACACTCATTCACTTTTAACAAAATTATGGTATGTGGCATATTCAAACATACATCAAGTTCCATTTGGAATATCTGCCATTGGGATTCTGCATTCATTTCTGCATATTGTAAATAATTTGCTTTTGTAATTGTTGCTTAAATCCCAAATATCAGTTTTACTCACTATCTTCATAGAACTTAGAAGACCAAAGGACTCTCTCAGAGTGCCTAAAACTGGCTATTGAAAGAGAGACAATACAGTGAGTTTGCTAGGTTTCTATTGGCTCTAAATATCCTTTGCATGTATTCTTTGTGCCTCAAGTATTCATTTTGTTGACTTTACTGAATAGAATTATGGACATTTGTCTTATCTATCTCTATCTTAAGTTGTGTGGGAAATATACAAAGTAAATACACATATAGTCTCTTGACACTGCTTTGTGTACCTACAACCTGATTAAGAGGGGGCCCTAGCCATTACAGCAGGAACGTGTAGACCACAGTCGTCCACCACGACTGGAACCACATATGTAGAGAGGTACCTCCCCTGACACTGATTTATTGTTTTTAGAAAGGATCTTACTATGTAACCTGGGATGGCCTCTTCGCCACAAGACCCTCCTGTCCCGGCTCTCCACTGCTAGATTACAGAGTTGTATACCACCACACCCAGACTGGCACTGATTTTTAAACCACACCTTATAAAGGTCTACCACAACTACCTAATTCACCGTTTAGAACAGTACTCCATAATTTTAACCATTTGGTATCAGGCTGAGCCATCCTTACAAGGAGATATAGTGCTCATCGACAATGAGGACAGGATGTTAGTGGGGGGAAAAAGTGAGAACCCCTTTCAGTGTTTATTTTTCTTCCATTTTTAGGCTGCATTCTTTAAAGTTTTTGTCTCAGTGATACAACCAAGTTGCATAATTACATAATTACATTTTTAGGCTGCATTCTTTAAAGTTCTTGTCTCAGTGATACAACCAAGTTGTATAAGGATCATCTGCATCAACATAATCTAATATCAAGTATAGTTTACTGCTTTAATGCAGCCTCTGCTTTGTGTGAGTAAAGAAATTCCAGCAAACAACTGTAAAAGGCCTGGGAGAGAAAATGCCTGTAGAAGGAAGCATGGAGCTAAAGCATTCAGTAAGAATTCAGGATTCCAGAAAAGATAAACACATAGCAGTGCCAACAGGAAGCCTTTCTTCTTTAACCCTTTCCCTCCTTTAGTCTTTACGCTGGCCAGCTACCCAGAGTCCATCCATATACTTCAACAACAAGTTTAATATAGCTCATTGGAAGCAACAAATTGGAAATGCAGATAGCTTTGTTTTGTAAGAAAAATCTTAATGTAGGATGATCAGGAAAGAAACAGAGAGAGTGGTTGTTTCCTGTGTCCCCATAAGTTTTGCCATTATTGGTGACATCTTGAATTAATGTGTGGTGTTTAAATATAATGAAAAGTCCTCTGACTCTGTTGCTCCCCAAGAAACCTATTCTTTTTATATAAAAAGTAACATCCTAACCACAGAATGCTTGATGCATACTATAGAGGAATGGGTATCCTGACATTACCTGGTGGTCCAGTTGGCACAGGTATTTGTGTTCACAGTACAGGATTGGACAGGCAAAATCCACAATTAATACTTATTACTGATAATTAGAGAGAATCTCAGAAATATTGCCTTGCAAGTTTTAATAAATTAAGAAATTTTGACAAAAACATGGAAAATGCTTCTAGAACTCAAGTACTTGTCTAGTCTACATAAAATAAGCATGGTATGAATGGTGAAGAGAAAACCCAGCACTCAAACATAAGATCTAAATTTTACTGTGTT
>LOJH01030095.1:19796-32724 GCA_001685095.1 Ellobius talpinus
TTTTTTTAAAAAAACAATAAAAATAAATCTTAAAAAAGAGTAGAACTATACAAACATAATAATTTTTAAAAGGCAATCAAATAAGTCTATATTATAAATATAGAAAAATACTGATCACAGCCTTAAGAAATGAGAAATAGTGGAATGATGTTTACAAGGTGACTTTTAATTTTCTGCAAATAGATATGTGAGTATATATTTAGGGACCCATTATTTGGGGGCCAACACACAAATCTCTACTGAGGAACAACTATCTCAAACTCACTATTTCCAGAAATGAATTACTGATCTTTCCCCCAAAAGTATCCCTTTCTTGTTTAAAGACACTTCTGTCTACTCACTGCTTACTCCAGAAACTGGGGCTATGAAGCATTAAGTCTGTTAGATAGCTTAATTATATTATTAATTTCACAGTGTGTGAACACTTCAGAATATCATACTTTGTCCCATAATTATAAGTGATTTTAGTTGTCCACTATGCTTACCTTTGGGGGAGAGTGCCTAGGGATGGCTCTTTCTGTCATTCCCTCCTCCCATCATACCTGCCTGCTTCTTACAATCTCCATTATCATCGCTATTGTCCAAGACCCTATGCTTTTTATTTTCCTTCTTGCAACTTTCTATATTAAAATTCTTATTAAATTTCTGATTAAGATTTCATCCCTCTCTGCATCTTAAGATATCAACTTCCTCTTACAATTAGAGTAGATCTGCAGTTCTTTACGGTTCCTTACTATCTACAGAATCTTAACACTAATAGTCCCTACATCCAATGGCATTATTTTTCTAAGAGCAACAATAATAATGTAAAATATCTTCCAATTCAGGTTTTATAAGAACCATTTAAGAGGCAATGATTAGAAATACTCCAGGTATCTAATATTTTAAAGTAAGTTTCCCCAGTCTTTCATGAGACAGAACCCTAACACTGTATTACTTATCAACTTTAGATGGTCAGTGACTACTTAAGCCACCACTCAAGCTCCCCACTACAACCTCAGGCTGCTGTTTTCTGCATTTCTATGCTTTATTCAAGTGGCCTCTTCTCAGCTACCTTGTTTCTTACCTTGGAGCTCTCTGTATACCGCTGTGTCTGACATGTTCTCTGGGGCTCTTTCCTAGGTTTCCAGTCTTTATTCCAATGTCACTTTCCAGGGAGGATTTGATTGGGCAGCAAGCAGCCCACTCCTTCCTTTTCTTTCTCGTTGTACTCTCTTAGTTCTTTCATATGGCTCTTTAGAAAATTAAACCATCAACTTCTCACCTGTCTTTCTAATGCTATGGTTGTGATATGTGCAACACATAGAATAAAGGAATTGCTACAGGAATCTTCGAATCATGCTTGAGGAGTTAGAGAAACACCATAGAAAACGGCATTAAGGTCTAAACGTAAGGGAATGCAGGAATGGGGTAATAAGGAAAATAATTCTAGGTTAAGAGAAAACTGGTGAAGCTGGACCAGATCAGATGGTAAATTTCTGAACACCCTAGAGGTACTATCACCTCAGAAGGGAAGCAAGGGAAGAGGACACTCAAGAGGTAGGAGACACTGGGGTTCAAAAGGTAAGTAAGGGCAGATTGTGTATGACTGTTGCTGTTTCTGGTTTTGTTTTTTCCTTAAATACTGTCAACCACAGCATGTTTAGAAGACTGGGAATGGAATACTAGGTTTATGATATACTAATAGATGGAGTAAGAGGACAAAAGACTATAGAAATCTGCAGTTCCAACTCTCCGTATTACTAAACATTTGCAAAACAAGTCTAAAACACAAAAGAAAAATAAGAATAATTTTAACTGAAGTTGACTATATAGAAAAAGAGTATGTAAACATGTAGTGTGATTTCACATACATTTAGAAGTTAAACTTTGGGAGTGCGGAATCAGGGGAGTAGACCTAGGGTTTTGCACATGTCAATCAAATGTTCTTCCCTGTTCTATTACCTTCATGAAACAAACAAAAAGCTTATTTAAAAATTGTATTGTGGGGAATATTGTGTAATTTTCCAAAGAATCTAATGTTAACATTGGGCTGGATAAAAGTCACTGTGGTCAGCTTATAACCAGAAGGGCAGAGCCATTTCATTTAAACAATAAAAGAAAAAACTGATTATAATTTGTTCATCACAGTGAACTTCCCACAGTAACATTTCAGATTTATAGAAAAACAAATAAAAACCTTCAAGATCCTAATATATAAACAAAAGACACTAAACTGAAAAGCTTCAAAAGTATTTGTAATAATTAATAAATGAAGCTTAGTATTTATTATTTGGAAATGCATCCATAATCTGAAGGGGAAACCTAGTCAGTACAAAAAATTACTTTTTAAAGTTATAGCATTTAGATATGACCTGATTTGACCCCAAATTCCAATGGACATGCTGTTACAAAGTAATCAGAAATACACAGTGTACTTGTTCAATTTGTTTGTACTATGTAAAATTGATTTTTTTCTTTAATACTAAAATTTGGTCCATCTGTTGGGAAAACAGAAAATGTTCTAAATATATACAAAGAGTGGAAATGCTTCATTCCCCTGGCTGTATCCTGTGGTATACGCATTTTCATCAGTGTGTTTGTCTTGCAGACAAAATGAATATCAGATGGTGGTTCTGAAAAAGGGCAGACCTAACATGAGGTGATTAGTTTCAAAAACAGATTTTTATTCTTGATAAATTATTACCAAATACAATCATCTGTTGATTGAGGATATAAAACAGATTGGTCATACTACAACCCACAGGTTAAATGAAAAACGGAAATAATAAGTTTATTTAACATGGTCTTGCATTAAGTTCCCAGCAGTGCAAATCTAAGGCAAATAATTAGATTTCCAATTTAAAGATATACATTTGTTAAGCCAGACGTTTCCTGAGGTCATCTACTCTCTGTTGGCCAGTCCCACTGCACTGGCAATGCATTGAGGGCATTTTTGCTCAGAAGTTTGTATTAGTATGCCTTGTACACTACCCTAATCAAGCTAGCATTGTAGTTTGACTCAGGGATTATACAGAAAGGTCAAAAGACTGATAGGATGACTCTGGGCTGCAAATCAGGGTCTGAAACAGTGCCATATAGATGTAAAACTACAGCCTATGGAAAGGTCTTGGGGATGGGGTGGCAGATATTCTGATAGACAACTGGTAAACCAACTAAACAAAAAACCTTGTACTAAGCAAATGGGACAACAATCAACCAATACAATTTAATCTCTTAAATAGCTGGACTTTTTTTTTCTCAAGGTGACCACTTACTTCTAATGGTAAAAGATAAAAATTCAAAATATGATGCTCTGACCAACAGATGTCTTAGTTTTAGAGAGCACGCTCCCTTTCCCTCCTCTTCTGTTTCTTAGGTAATTTACAGCTTTACTATGTAATGTCTCTCAGGGGAGCAAAGAATCCCATTACAAATGATTCCTCTGTGCAGACTTCAGCTCTGTAAATCAACAGTCTAATCTCTCTAAAAGATTTTCAATCCTTTCTTGGGCTAGACTGGTACAACTTGCAAATTGGTGGGAGCAGAAGGAAGGGAGGAAGAGAGTTTGGTACAACAAAAGGTTTCAGGAAAAGAGCTTATGACAATTTGTGTGGTCCCCCAATAACTGCTGTGCTCTGATAGAGAAAACGGGATGTCCATAAATAGTAGGACTAGGAAAATGTAACATAAAGGTGATTTCTCTTGCCAGGAGAACATTCCCAAGAGATTGTTACAGGTCCTGAAGATTGCATTAGAAATACCTGAGCTACACTAATGTCTCTTGGCTATTGACTTGTAAATGGACTAGAACACCCTGAGAAGATAGTTAGGTCGGGTACTAGAGAGATAATTCAGTCAGTAAAAAGTGCTTGCTGAACAAGTGTGGAGATGTGAGTCTAACCATCCGCACCCTCCCTTAACGCCAGGCATGCGGTGTGAATTTGTAATTCTAGGACTGAGGAGACAGTGATGTAAATAGAGCCTTGGGGCCTGGTGGACAGTCAGCCAGCTTTGCCTAATCAGTGAGCACCAGACCTTGTCTCAAAAATCAAGGTAGATGGCTCTCAAGAATGACACCGAAGGTTAATCTCTGACCTCCACACATATGCAACTGCACCCCCATAAACATGTGCATGTGTGCACCCATGCATGCACACATGTACACATGCATGTGTGAGTGCACTAAAAGATCATTAAGCTGTAAAATGATCATACACATTTAGGAGGGCATTATTTCTAAATAAATCTCTGAGGTTTAGACATCATGTATGATTTTTTTCCTACAGATTTTTACATACATTTCTTACTCAAAAGAGTAAAAGTTCTCTACCAAATCATTGGTGAAGAAAAATAAATTTGGGATATCCCTAGTATATTTTTTATACTGCAGGTCACATTTAAATAAAAGGTTAATAACTATAATGAGCATAATATAGAGAGAGCATAATTTTATAAAGCTTGCTTTGCAATAAGAATCATTTCATACAGTTTTTTCTCTTTTCTTTTCTTTTTTTTGGAGGTGGAGAGTTTTGGACAAAGGCTAACATTACTCTTGGTCAAAGTCTGTTTGGAGGAGCATCATACATTTTATAACCTCACTGATCACATTAGGAAACAGGTTCTTGTGTTTCCATGATGAAGAATCCAAAATAATATGTTCAAGTTGAAGCAACTGCTACCGAGACCAGTGACAACAACCCCATATCCCATATCAATTGGTTTCTGGGGGTCAGTTCCACATGAGACCCAGTCAGCTATGTTTACAAGCTCTTCGCTAATGCCACTTTATGCCATGTCTATCGCATCAACTTCGTGGCAAACTTTGTTCCAGTTGGCCGTAAGCCAGCACTCCATTCTCTCACCTTTCCTGTCAAAGGATCTTCACCTTCTCCTCTCATCCATTTCCATGGCTGGCACCCCACTTTCTCCCTGTACCTTACTGTGCTTATGTTCAATTATTTCCAAGCCTTGTCTAATCTCGCCTCCATATTTCCTTCATGTGCTTTTTAAATTTTCGCTTCTACCAGCATCATCTCAGCATAAGATCTCATCATTTCAATCCTAGACTACAGGTTTTTGTTTTCATTTGTGTAACATATTTGCTTTTGAGTTTTCTCCAGATCTTCTGCCTATGCAAACATTTCTGATTAATCCTCCTACAATGTTACTCTAATCATGAGCTCATGAGGTCTGGAATCTGAGATGTTTACCCTTCCTCAGATCTGTAGTCTCAGGAAAGAATCTTCATCTATGTCCAAGTATTCTGAAAACTAACACGATCATTTATAACTCGATGAATTAGTGGAAACCCTGGAAGAAACACTTCTGTTTAGCACACTCAAGGAAAACTCCAGGAACCACTGGTCAACATATTGCTTTCGCTTTAAAATACCAGCATGCAATCACTAAACCAAAGGAGGTCTTGGAAGATTATTCATAGGACCTCATGTTGCAGGGATGACCTCTAAATTAAGATAACTTCCTAGATGGGCCATTTGTCTTATGCACTGGGCCACCTTCAAACTCTGCCCTATATGTAGACTAAAACACCTCCATGACAATTTTGCTCCTCTGGTAAAAACTGAAGTGACTTTATTAACAATTTTTTGTTGAAATTGGTTTTCTGGAAGGGAGTCCTACTATCTTTATTTGAAGTTTTCCCAAAGTCAATGTTTCCCTAGTAGACATTATGTAGGGGCTACTCATGTGTTGCCAGAAAATGTCAGACTGAACTTGTTTTAATGAGAGAAAAAGCCTTAGGGCACAATTGGGCACCCATTGGCTGCTTTGAGAATGGTCTGTTTGTTTTACATTGGTGCTCCATTGCTAAAGTTCAAGAGGGACTTTAAAAAACTGTGTTGAAAAGATCCAATTTCCTTGCACCTTTGGTCAAGAGTTCAGAGTTACTTCCTCTGTTAGAAAGAACACCAGCTTACCTAAGCAATAGCTAAGAAATTTAAAACGAGGGGATTCTCTTTTCCTCATCTAGAATTTACCAGTAATTTAATTTTCTTCTAAAATGACTCTTGCCTCTTTAGCAAAGAGCCTCAATGTCTTACTATCCAACACTTACAGTCTCAAATGTGAACAAAATGCTCAACTTCAGAAGCACCTTTCAAACCCTCCTTACTCCTGCTGACACTGCATTCTCACCAAATAGTGGTCCCCCCAAACTAATTTAGCACAACTATTGGACTGAAGCGGTTAGATGCATTTGTTTCTTTTCCGTCAATTTACTCTATGAATTCCTAAGAGACAAAGAACAATGATTTGCTGACCTCTGAATATTAAAATGCTGTATAGTGCTTAACATACACTAGGAGTTCCATAAATTGATTTCCTAAATTGACTTGGACTGACAAATTGCAATCAGGTCATGTTAATTGCTGGCTAAGGTCAGGCCCCCATAAACTGAGGACAGCAGTGAAATGAAGTAATTATCCAGGTCATTGAGGACAGAAAGTGTGCTAATTTGGGCAAAATGAGTAAGCAAAATTTTGCCTAACTAAACCAATCCATCATTTCGGTGCAATGCATAGCTTTGTATATGGATAGGTGACCTCTGTGGGGCACCGTAGAGTAGACTTTCCTGTGCTTTTAATTCCAACAGTCATCTGTTTTGTGGCCATGCTACACACACCACACACTTCTGATGCTAAAGACAGAAATTATATCTAAATCCTCAACAGTTGTCTGATAGGGATGTCACTGGGTCCACATAGGGTCAGCTGAGTGCAGTATGTTGATAACTTAAACATTTAAAAGACCACATCCCTCTAAAGTAGTGAGTCTGGCATCTTCTTCATATACCAGTTCAGCAGTATGAATTATTGAGCTTAACTCTTAAACATTGTTTCTTTAATTTAACACTGGATGGTCCACTAGCTGAGAAATAAAGTAGATCTTTCAACCTGTTTACCCTTTGAGATGAAGACAAACCATTACTGAACATTAAAAATTATCAAACAGCAAACTTGATTTTTAAATTAAGCCAACAGCTATATTATATTATATTATTCTATACTACATATTTACTAACACAGTTTGTGTTCTGGCCCATTTGTACTTGGTCTAATCAGAAAAATCAAATTACTCAACCATCTATGCTACAGGTTTTTAATTTTCATGTTTGACTTTTAACCCTTGCCACTTGGTAAACCAACAATTGTCTCATGTGTGCACATGCGTGTGTGTATGAATGTGTGTGAGTGTGTGCGTGTGTGAGTCAGTGTGTGTGTATGTGCGTGTGTGAGTGTGTGTGTGTGAGTGTGTGTGAGTGTGAGTGTGTGTGAGTGTGTGTGTGTTTGAGTGGAGTATGTGTAGCTTCAGAACTGAGGAAAAATATTTTATTGTTTCATGAGCGAGCACAGCATTTTTTCAATTTACAAGTTAGTATTAATTGAAAGTAACTGAAAAATACTACATTGGATATTTTTACTGTATTCAAAATTAATAGTCATACAGTGCCATTCACACTCTCAAGGTTTAAAGCAAAGACAAGTACTATTTAAAAATTAATAGCAGCCAAAAATTGTTCAATGAAAATTTAAATTAAGATAGAATTGGGACTTTCTTATATTGTATAGGCTAGAGAGATGGAAAAGAACCTGAGAACTAAGTTTGAGCCTTGACTTATCAATCATCAGCTATACAAGAACGAGCAACCCAACTTAACTTCCCATCACTTGTGTCTAAAACAGAATAGTTCCAGCTGTATTGACTGCCTGCAGTTATTTCAAGAAAAGGCAACACATATGAAAGTACTTTCAAAACTATAGCGCAGTATACGCCTGTGGGTATTGGATAGTGATGATGATCTGATGGTGACCATTGGAGACAATGTTAATACTCGGCAGCTAGTAAATGTGGTCATCATGATTACAAATCAATTTTTGTTCGGATTTTGCCACCTGTGAAGCTGAAATGTTTGTTTTGACACCAAATGAAAAACTTAGTTTATAATGAAAATATGAAAAGACATATATAATACACAGCTGTGCTAGTGAAAGACCACGGTTCACATTCCTCAAAATTACTCCTTTTCTCTTCAGATTTCCTCTTCACTCTTGAAGGACAAAGTTGTTATCAATGTCAATCACATTTTATTAAATTGACTGTGAAAAGGGTGAACTGTAGACATGGTTGTTTTAGCCGTAGGCTTCCTTGATTTGCTTGCTGCAGATGCAATTTCAACATCTACTGTTTATATATCTTTTAAAAAAATAAGACAGAAGAGAAAAAAGGAAATAATTAAAGAGTCTAGTACATAAACTCAAATTGGCGTGTATAAAATGAGGTGGCAACTTTCAGGCCTTGAAGAAAAGGGATAAATCTTAGACAAGGTGTCCAGCTATTACAACTTACTGTTGAGTTAGGAGCTAATCCACACATCATCCAGTAAATCCACTATGGTTAAGATAATAGGAAAATACCTAGAGGATAGTTACTTTCTTTTCAAAGGCTAGACTTCGTAAGTAAAGAAATGACCTTCAGCCAGCTTTTTCCCTGTGGATGGATACATACAGCATGAAGCTTCAGTTTTAAGCTACAGATGAATATTCTACTATGACAAAGCAAGTATTTGTTTTGTTTTTCTACATACCATCAGTTCTCTATTTCCTATAAGACACTTCTCCAAACATATTACAAGTTGGTAAAAAGGTAGTGACATCAATGTACTTGAGTTAGGAGAAAACAATTATTCTTTAGAAAGGTATTAATGAAGAGTCTTAACCACATTGCTGATTTCATAAGTATATCTCTTAGCAGTCATAAGACGTCAAAAATATTTTGTTATTTTACAAATCAGGTTCCAGAAGAATCTCGTTACCCTCAATAATTTTACATATTTAAATTTATATACATATTTTTTTCTTTGTGGTACTAAGCATTCAACCCAGATTTTTTTTGAAAACTAGCCACAATCTTACCTAAGTTTTACCAAACTTTTTGCATTTGTAGAAAATATGAAATCAGATCATCTAGATAGTCTATGTCCTACACAAAGCACTATCAAAAGTTTTGTGAGTTATTATTGTATGCAATATTATGTTGTCAAATAAGGAGTACAGTTTCATACTCAAAAGCTTTGGGAAATAATAAATTAAACTTTATTAAGTAACTTTTTCTTCTCTAAATCTCTCAGAGTTAAAATATATTATGTTGGATTATCATATATTGTGAGACCCAAAGAACTGTTTATAAAGTTTAATTGACCATGAGGCCCTTCCTTGGGAACCTGTAAAAATCTGGAAGAGATGTGGTCAACAAACATATACTTAAGAGTTTGCGAAGACTTTCTAACACAGTTGTGCATTCCTTACAAGCCAGGCTATGTCCTGAGACCTGCGCATTGGTGATCTGTCACCGTTTGAGCATCACTGTCTCCTGAACAAATGAAACAGCTATAGTCTTACTCTGCAGTAGAATCTTGCTACAGGCAGGAATACTGTCCTATGTGGCAGATGACTACAGCTTCCCCGGTGTGCCTTATGCCACTTATGTTATTGTATATGGCCACAGAGAACTTATTTTCTTGCTGGCTTTATTTAAAGATTACACAGTTTCTTTGAATAAAGAGAAGAACAAATTTGATCAGTCCCATCAAATCTGAGAAATTTTTAGCCAAATGACAGCAGTCTTACAGAAATTTTAAGCTACCTTTCTACACCACCACAAGTCCAAAAGAAAGGAGCAGGAAAACTGCATTCATGGAATTACAAGAACCACATAATAAAGCACCACATATTAGTATATCCTCATTTCTGCCTGTTCTACACAGACTTGATTCACAGTTTAAATAAAGACACACTATGTCATGTAAGACAAAATTATTAAAAGTCATTATTTGATAAATAATAAATATATATGTAGCTACCAGTAACTGAAACATGAATTTCTTAC
Organism: Ellobius talpinus; assembly: GCA_001685095.1. NCBI lineage: Eukaryota > Metazoa > Chordata > Mammalia > Rodentia > Cricetidae > Ellobius > Ellobius talpinus. The sequence continues at coordinate 29,682 of LOJH01030095.1, forward strand.
TTGCATCTCTGACATTCCTGTGCCCAGTTCTCAAGATGACTGAGCAATGACACGGTGTTTATAACTGACTGTTATTGGATGGCTCTTTCTGCCTCAGTAGGAGCCCAAATCTGGTGTCAGCCCCAAAAGACTATATGGCCTACCATGGTCAGGGATTTTTATTTTGTTTTGTTTGTTTGCTCTTTTGTTTTAACAGGGCGGAGAGCAGGGCCCAGATTTTATCTCTCTGTAGGAAGCTCCCCTTTCTCTGAGCTTCAGCGGAGCCTCCTGCAGACTTACAGTAGCTTCGGAGTGTGTGCAGCGGCTGTGGCAGCTCAACCATGCAATTTTATAGCAGGCAGCAAACAAGGCAGAGAATTCAGGGTTAAAAACTCAAGTGGAGTCCTGTCTTCTGCAGTAATGAAAGCTGACTAAAAGAGTAAATCAAATGGATCTCCTAACAAAATGAAAACAGCTGTTTGGCCTGGGCTGGTCTCTGATTTAGGTTAAGTAATTATTGCTCTAGTGTGGTTCAAGGTTGTTCTGTATTGGTGAAATAAGATATCACATGAAAATCATCCAACTTTTAATTTACTGTAGCATCAGAAATTCCACTGTATAAAAAAATTCAAGAAACGTAATCTTCTAAAAACTTTACCTATAAATGTTTTCAAATACCAATTGATTAAATCTTCCAAGACATAATTACACAATAAATAATTACATTATAGTAAGAACCTCTAGTATCTATGTTGATAAAACATTTTAATATTTTAGTTTTAAAATAATGTTTTCAAAATTTTACTAAGATGATATATCCTAATTTCCAAGTAACTGTAAAGATAGTTTTTATATAGAGACGTTTTTATGAAGAGCTACAGAAGCACAGCTACCTCTTAAACCCCTAGAGAACTCTCCTCTAGTAGTAGTACAAGCCATTTTTTGAGGAAGCCTTGGCATACCAGTGATGGTTAAGAAGAAAAACAATTATTAATCAAGAAGAAGAGAGAAAAGATATTCTCAAGGAAGAGATTTCTATGATTTTCAATATTCAGAATAAAATAGGTCACACATCCAAAAGACTGGAAGGGGGCGCGGCTGCTAAGAGCTCATACAACTCTTGCAAAGGACCCTAATTCAGCTCCCAGCATCCACACGAAGTGGCTCACTTCTGCCTGTAACTCCAGCTCCATGGGAATCCCTATGTTTCACAAGCACCTGCACTCATGTGCACACACCCGCATCCAAACACATACATACACATACACATTAATAATAACAAATATTTAAAAAATGATTCAAAGGATGGAGATGTTGCTAAATGGTAGAACACTTACCTATTACTATGTGCAAGCTGTAGGTTCAGTCACTAGCAACACACACACACACACACACACACACACACAGCTGCTCTCACACATGGAACTCCAGTAAATTACTTGTTCAAAAAAAATCTCTATATATTTTCTGATGCAGCACGTCAAAGACTGGATATCTTGTTCTCCTCATCTGACTGTTGACGGCACTTTGTAGCCACCGAATGACTGCTTACACATATATGCACGGGCTAGGGAGAAAGCTCAGTGATATCACACAGCATGCCGACCAGCACCCAAGTAAATGCATAGAAGGAGTAACATTCGCTGATTTTCAAAACACTGGGAAAATGTTACATTACCGAACATTTCTTCAATAGTCAGAGCTTAAGTGTATTTTAATTCATTTGTGTACACTTAACTCGGTTCCCAAGGGGAGACAGAAAATATTACATCACAAGATTAATATTCTGAGGGCGGGACATAGGTGGTTAAAAGCTAAGGGGAAGTCTCAGGTGTTCTTCTGGCAGTTATTGCTGGACACAAAGCACAGCATACCTACCTTTCCAATGGGATCTGGGTTTGCTGCTTTTCTAAGTCTATATAATATTCATCACTAGTTCTTGACAATTAGTTCAACTAGTACTTTCCAGCACACCAGAGTATCAAACAATAGAATTTCATGTTTCTATCTCCAAAATGTTATGTATCTTTCTTTGGTGTCAGCAGTTCCTAAATGGAAGAACATATGCTTGGACTTCTTATTTAGAAATTGAGTTGTAGAACTACATAGACATATATAATTTATTTAAGAAAAACATAATAAACAATATTTAAAAGGAAGGTTTGATTTTTTTCCTTTCTAGTGGTCAAGACTAATAACTAAGATCCTTAAAAATGATAGGGTGCATGAAGGCAGCTTGCATTCTTGGTGTCTGCAGTCTGAGGAGTAAAGAAAAGAGCGCTTTAACCACTGCACAGCCAGTGTCTTCCTTTCAAGAGACTGCAAACCTGTGTGCAGTTCCTACTGAAAAAGTCTTTGTGAACAGGTAAATATCATTAATGCAAACATAAAGAAAACTGGACCATTTCAAGCAGCACGCAAAATTACAAGGTCAGTCTCTGCCCATGATCTGGGGCAGTTTCCACTGGTATCTATAATCAGGGCAACAGGGAGTCCCTATGCTTAAAGGACAGCTTTCTGCCGTGAAACCGGCATTTCCTGGCTCTGAAATGCTTCTTTGAGACCCTATTTCTCTCTAGCTCACTTTTTGAATGATGGTTTAGCTGCTGTAACTTCATGAGTTCCACACTAAGGACAAATATTTTCTAAATTTGCATTTTTTATATTTTTGTGTCACATATGTATACTCCCTTTATTCTGGGCTAAACACCTAAGATTCTATAGTCTATTACTTTTCTCACCTTCCTTCTTGACATAATCCTGGGATAAGCCTAATTGTCTAAGAAATCAACATATGTGATTAGACTTTTTTGTTTGTTCTGTTTTGTTTTTGGTTTGGGAATTATCTTCCTGTTCTTATGTTCAACTTCCAAAAAGACAGCTTCTGTGGAAAGGGAGAAAACTGACACCCATAGTGACTCTTCATAATAAAGACCTCCTGTGGAGAACATGAGCAAGGAATCCAGGACCGCTAGGGGTGTGCCCACCCACTGTGACAGTGGGGCTGATATAAGGGGAGCTCACCAAGGCCAGCTGGACTGGGACTGATGGAGCATGTGATCAA
>LOJH01030096.1:0-12149 GCA_001685095.1 Ellobius talpinus
CTCCTTTCCCACCCCCTGCCTGGGAAGCCTGCTCCCTGCCTGCAGCCTCTCTTGTGAGCTGGATTGAGTTGAGTTAGGGATGGTGCCATCAGTCATGAGTCAGGTGATCCTGGCAGGGCCCAGAGCACCAAATCAGAACTGCCAATGAATGTTTCCAGTGCCCTTAGCTTTTCTCACCCTCTCCATTGCTCAGCTTGCTGTTCAGAAGTATGAGGAGCTGTTCCCAGCCTTCTCTGATTCCCGGGAATGCAAGCTGATGAAAGTGAGTGCTGATCTGGCTCGCCCTGACATGGGGATGAAATGTGCCTGGATGCCTGGGTCTCAGCTGGGGTAACCACCAAAATTGTTCAGAGACATTTTCAAAGGGCTTTGTTTGGTTTAGTTTTCTCCTGCCATTCTGCTCTGTTTTCTACATGAGATAAGTTAATACAGTGACAGTAGAGGGAGCCTGGGGTGTGTCCCCCCCCCGCCGCACAGCATCTGCTGGGTCTAGCTGACCCTGACCCTGTTTGCAGAAGCTGCTGGAAGCCCATGAGGAACAGAATGTGGACAGTTACACAGAATCGGTGAGTGGCTGGTGCAGGGGTTCTGGCTGGTGGATCTTCGATGTGTTCTCATAAATCCTGCCCTACTTGAACTCTAGACCCTAGGTCCTGGCTGTTGTTTCCCTCCCCGTGGCTCACCCTGGAACACTTTGTGTTTGCCCCACTTTATAGATAGTGGCACAAAGGCTGAGGAGAGTCTGGTACTTGCCCCGATCCTTTGGGATTACAGTCCATCTCTGCCCCCCAAATCAAGGTTTTCATAATTTCTCAGAGCCCCTGGGGGCAGCAAGGCTATCTAAACCCTTTCTCTGCTCCTCAGCACCCAGCTGCCTTGGAGGATCGGTTCCCACTCCCACTCTGCTCTGAACATTCTGGAAAGCCATTTGTTTCCAACTATGTCCTATCCTGGCTCTCTAGCCAGTACTTGTCACTGACATCTTTCACTGGGTGCCCCCAGTCATTTAGATCCCCGAGGGAAGAGGTCAGACTGGCCATTTCCCACCTGGTATAAGGATGGAAGAGGCAGTGTTTTCATGGCTTCAGGCCTCAGTTCCACCCACAAAGCCAAGATGCTGGGAGGGACTTTTAAGCTACAAAATCTTTACTGCCAGCTCATGCTCCATGCTTTGCAGACCAAGAAGACAGGGTACCCTCTTGGAAACCTTGGAACTGGGGTCAGGGAGGGTGCCAGGGAGGAGTAGAGAGTGTCATGGATCACCCTCTCTGTGTTACAGGTGAAGGAATATGACTCCATCTCAAGGCTGGACCAGTGGCTCACCACCATGCTGTTGCGCATCAAGAAGACCATCCAGGGTGACGAGGAGGACCTGCGCTAGGCCTCCAGCCACTTCCTTCCACCCATCTGTCAGTAGAGAGGCGGGGCCCAATACCTCCCACCAGGAGTTTGAAGGCCGAGTGGGTGCAACACGGGCCACATCCTCCAGGGCACCAGGCAGGCTCTGCTGGCTGGATGATCACCCTGTGCCCGTTGCATCCCTCACCCTGCCATTTATTTAAGCCCCCAAAGGTGTCCTCCTGCCCTGGAAACCACCTGGACAGAATCTCCAATACAGACCTCTCTGTGTGTGGCAGGAACCTGGGGTCAAGCATCCGGTCCCATCTTCTTACCAGCTGTGTGCTAAGGCTTTTCTATCTTTCCTACCCTGTCCCCCAACAGAGATAAGAACACAGGTAGTCCTGAGACTTGCTCTTCCTGGCTGGTGGTGACTTCTACCCCTGGAGCCTTCCCCTGTCCCCTACAATAGCAGCCTCTCAGGTTAGATCCAGCCCTGGAACTCAACAGGGTTGCCTGGGCCCTGCCCTACGCCTGCTTTTTTCCCTGCATCCAGGTCTATCTATCGACCTGAAGCTGCAGCTGGCCCAAAAAGGACAATAAAACCTGCCACTTTTGCATGAGTCTCTTCTGATGTTCCTTTTGCCCGTGGTGTCATTCCCCTCGGGCCCTGGCTGTCCTGTGGGGAGTTAGCGGTTTCTCCAGCTGAACTTCAGACTCCATTAAAGAGCAGACTGGCATGCAGTCTGTAAGCTGTGGGCGGGCCCTGATTGCTCTCCCCACCCTGCTCCTTCCACACTGCCAGGAGAGATGGCAGGAGCCTCATACCCACTCCACCCCCACATTGGGTCTGCCATGGCTGGGTCCTTCCCTTTGAGATTACCCTGGCCAAAGCAGGACCAGTAGAAAATGTTGGCCTTCCGAACATCCTGCTCTGCTCCTCTGTCCCTCCAATGTCCCCACAGCTTCAGTCAGTTGATAACTTTGAGCGGTCCTCAGCTCTAGAGAAACCTGAGGCTGGAGACTGACCATTCATTGTCCACCATGAGCATTGCTAAGGAGACCTGTGAGAATCTGCTGTCCATTCCCAAGTCCGAGTCTCAGCCCTGCTCTGCTTCCAAACCACTGACCATCTACAAGCCAGAGCCACATCCTGCTGCTCTGTGCTTAGAGCAAAGTCACCACCCTTCTAGTGTTTTAGAAGCTTCATAAGTGGCTCAGATACACAGTAGGGTTGGAAATAAGTGAACATGGATTATAAATTGCCACTTGAGTCAGAGACAGCCTGATGAAAACAAACTGCACAGCTTGGAGAGATGGCTCAGTGGGTAAAAGCACTTAACGCAACAAGCATGAGGACCCAAGTTCAGATCCCCAGCACCCACGTTAAAAGGCACTGGCATAGCTGAGCATGGTGGTGCACACCCTTAGTCCCAGCACCCAGGAGGCAGAGGCAGGTGGACCTGTGTGAGTTCAAGGACAGCCTGGTCTATAGAATTGAGTTCCAGGACAGCCAGGGCTACACAGCAAAACCCTGTCTAAAAAACAACAAAAACACTGGCATGACCGCATGTACCTGTAACCCAGGAAGTTGGGGCACTGACAGGATTGCTGGGGCTTGGTAGCCAAAAGCATAGCATCAGGTTCAGCAAGAGACCCTATCTCAAAGGACTATGAGTAGTAGATCAAGTTAACTGATATCCCATCTTCCCATGTATGTGAACTGCACATGATGTATTCATTACATACACATAGACACAAAACTTAAGAGGCCATGCCGGCCTTCACATCCCATTCGCTTTGGATGATTCAGAGAACAGCTACTGGGTGCACAGTACTAGGCCCGCCTGCCAGGAGCTCTTCTTCACTAAACCAGGCATCTGGGATGCTCCAGCTCCTCCATATCCACACTACCTCTGAAGACTGCCCATATAAGGTCTCAGTACTAACAACATTGGCCAAGGGCCTACCACATAGTTGGAGGTATCTAAATACGTGTATGCACAGGTGCCATGGCCCTCTTGTGGGGGTTAAAGGACATTGTCAGTCAACCCTCTTTGTTGAGGCAGGGTCTTTTTGTTTTGTATAGTTTCGAAACAGGGTCTCACTGTGTAACTTTGGCTGTATACCAAGCTGGCCTCATCTCAAAGATCTGCCTGCCTCCACGTCCTACATACTGGAATTAAAGATGTGGGCAAGTCAGGGTCTTTATGCTGCTGTGCTGAGTACTCCAAGCTAACTGGCCAGTGAGCTTCCAGCTCTACCACTCCAAAGGAGTCCTGGGGTTACAGATGTGCACTCCCTTGTCTGGCTTTTTTTTCAGTCTGGATTCCACACATTCAACTTGGGTTGTTGTGAGGCTTGCATCGCAAACACCTTTACCATCTGAGCCATCTTCCTGGCCCATAGTTGGAGGGGTTTTTTAAACATGTTTACTGAGCCTGCTTTGTATCGGGCCATATATTCCAGGTGCTGAGGTTTGATTGTGACAATGAAGTGGCAAATCCAGGCCCTCTGAAGGCCTCGAAATTGGGAGCATCTGGTTTGCAACCCTTCTCATCGAACAGCACCCCTGCTCTCCCTGAGCTTCGGGCTCATCCTCTGTAAAGCCTTTGCATAGTTCTGGTGAGGAATTTGTGATGGCCAGGTGTAAGCTGAATGGTTCTGCAGACTGTCACTATGAATGTTCAGTAAAGCAGGTGATTTCATCTGCCATCAGGATAGATAGGTTAACTGATCTTTCACCTGGGAGCAGAGTACACTTTACGCCAGGTAGTAGTGGCGCACGCCTTTAATCCCAGCACTCAAGAGGCAGAGGCAGGTGGATCTCTGAGTTCGAGGCCAGCCTGATCTACAAGAGCTAGTTCCAGGACAAGCTTCAAAGCTACACAGAGAAACCCTGTCTTGAAACAAACAAGAAAACAAAACAAAAGGTACACTTTACTGTTTTAAAGGTGATATTGCTTAAGTATGAAGTTATAATTTATTTGGGTTTAATCCTAGCTGCTGCTTACTATCTGTGTGCTCTTAAGAATTTACTTACCTCACCGAGCATCGGTGGCGCACACTTTTAATCCCAGCACTCAAGAGGCAGAGGCAGGCAGATCTCTGTGGGTTCGAGGCCAGCCTGATCTACAAGAGCTAGTTCCAGGACAACTAGGACTGTTGCACAGAGAAACCCTGTCTCAAGGAAAAAACAACAAAAAGAGTACCTTGGGGCCAGCTAGATGGCTCAGCAGATAAAGGCACTTGCCACCAAGCTTGATTACCTGAGTTTAATACTTGGGACTCACATAATGGAGAGAATTGACTCGCACAGTTGTTCTCTGATCACATGACACGGTACACAAATGGTAAAGATGAATAAATAATAAGAGGACCTACTTTAGAAAGACGTGTTTATGCTCTCAGCACTTAGCAGAGGTAAGAAGATTGTCACAAGTTTGAGCCCAACCTGATCTGTAAATTATAGGTTCAGTCAGGGCTGTGAAGCAAGATCCTGTCTCTAAAAAGAAAAAAAGACAAGGTATGTCGTTCAGCCTCACTTGATTATGAGTTTTAATTAAATTGACAGATGGAATGTGCTTATACAAAAGGGTTATAATTAGGTTTTATTGTTCTTTTGTTCTGGTACTTTTTGTTGGAGAATGAGTATATTTTTAGGTGTGTGTGTGTGTGTCTGAGAGAGAGACAGAGACAGAGAGAGACAGAGAGATGGGGATGGGGGTGTCTCATGTAGGCAGGCTGGCCTGGAAACTACCTATATACTCAAAGCGGGCTTCAAACTCTGTAGCAGAGGATGATCTTGAACTCCTGATCCACCTGCCTCCACTTTCCAAGTGCTGGAATCACAGGCGTAAACACACACACACACACACACACACACACACACACCGTGATGATCATGATGATTCTTATTCTATTTTCCACACCGCTTACAAAAAAGGCCAGGAGCCGTTCCCTTCTCCCATGTCAAGTCCTAGAAGACCCTTTCCTCAGCTCTGAAATGGGGAGAAAACAGAGCACGCAGGCGCAGAAAGACAACGTTGTCTGGGCCGGAAGGGGGCCGAGCACCGGATTAGGAGAGGGCAACGATGGCCGCTTCTTGACGTCATCAGTGTGCGCGAGTGGCGGTTCCCGGGCAGGTTGGGTAGCAACAAGCCAGCTGGGACCGACCACGGAAGGTCGAGATGGGGGAGGCGGCCGTGGCGGCGGGGCCCTGTCCACTCCGCGAGGACAGCTTCACACGGTTCTCGTCGCAGAGTAACGTGTACGGGCTGGCAGGAGGAGCAGACGGGCGAGGGGAGTTGCTAGCCGCCACACTTAAAGGCAAAGTGCTCGGCTTCCGCTACCAAGACCTCCGACAGAAAATCAGGCCTGTGGCCAAAGAACTGCAATTCAACTACATCCCCGGTGCGTGGCGCTGTGGTGTCGGGGGCGGGACCGGAGTCTGGTGTTGCAGGGGAGTCTAAGACTGTCTTTGGTCACTGTGATGCGAGGGCAGGGTTAAAACTGGTAATCAAAAGCCGGGCGGTGGTGGCACATGCCTTTAATCCCAGCACTCAGGAGGCAGAGGCAGTCAGATCTCTGAGTTCGAGGCCAGCCTGGTCTATAGAGCAAATTTCAGGACAGCCAGGGCTACACAGAGTCACCCTGTCTCAAGAGAGGAAAAGAAAAAGAAAGAGAAAAAAACTAAACTAAACCCTGGTAATCATTAGGTTCCGATACAGGGGTCGTCAGGGCCTGAAGTAATTATGGTCCAGGATTTCGCAAACATAGAGGTTAACAGCCTGGTACTTGGTGATCATAGGTCACGGTAATTAACAGTGGTTAAGACTCCTGCAGACCCAAAGGTTTTGCTACAATGTAGGAAGTCATTGTGATTCAGAAGTGATCGGTGAACTTTGAACTCCTCTCGTAGTGGATGCTGAGATCGTCTCCATCGACACTTTCAACAAGTCACCCCCAAAGCGAGGGCTGGTTGTGGGCATCACATTTATAAAGGTACCACAGCGCCCTCCACCTGTCCACACCCTCTTCCTTAGTCACAGTGAATCCCACCAAGTCTCCCCCAAGTGCCCTGAATCTGCTCCGAATGCCTCTCACCTCCTCTACCTCCCCTGAGGGCAGTTTCCACCCCTAGGATTCAGGAGACAAGGGCAGTCCTTTTCTTAACATTTACTGTGACTATGAACCTGGCTCAGAATACAACCTGGACTCCATTGCAGGTGAGTAGAGCCTGGGGGAGAGGGTGGACTGGGCTGGCAGGTGCTGCTGGGTTCAGCTTGTGTCCTTTCTGCAGAGAGCTGCCTGAATTTGGAACTCCAGTTCACCCCTTTCCAGCTGTGCCACGCAGAGTGAGTGACCGTGGGCACCCCTGCTTTCCCGCCTTCCTCTGAGGCTTTTTCCCTATCTGGAAGACAAAAGAGCTTTAACAGACTAAGGGTTGGGTGGAAACAGGTATTGTTAGGGGCCCAAGAAGTGATGGGAAGTATAATCAAGAAGGGGGGTTTCATAGTCTGATAGCAGACTGGAACCCATATACCTGCCATCACCAGTCTGGTTCTGATGGTGCTTTTTGAAGTGAATGCAGCCAAGATGACTAGGGAGCCACTACATTGTCACCTGTCAGGTAGCTTATTCCAGAGAGTTAATTGAGCACCTAGAACTCAACTCCAAAGGTTTTGGATCTCTACTTCCCAGACCTGGGATCATTCTCAAGAGTCAGAAGCACTGAGGTCTCCAGACTTAAAAGGTGCAGTTGTAGGTTAGGGATACAGCTCAGGCAGCTGAACACTTGCCTAGCACACACAAAGCTCCAAGTTCCATCCCCAGCACCATATAAGCCAGCCATGGTTGGTGCATGCCTAATTTAGTTCCAGCATTCAGGGGATGGGGGCAGAAGGATCAGAATTTTGTTCAAGGTCATCTTGGGCTGCATAATGAGTTTAAAGCTAGCCTGAGTTATACAGACCCTGTCTCAAAAAAAGATTTTACCAAACCCAGAAGCTCCTGAGAATCTGTAGACGGACTTGTAAGGAGGTAGACTACAGAACATCTATAATCTTTAGGTTCCCATTTAGAATCCCAGAGCATGTGGGTTCTACCCCAGGACTTCAGAAATCCACTAGGATTGGCAACATTGTTTTGCAAGTTTTTTTTCTGTCAAAGCCCAGTTAGTAAATGCTAAGTTTGGAGGGTCAGACAACTAGTATCACAGCTGCACAGTTCTGCCACTAGAACGAACAAACAGCAGGACACTGTGGATGAATGGCTGGGGGTGTGCCAATAAAACTTTATTTACAAAAAGCACTCAGTGGGTGGGTTGGATTTGGTCTATAGGTCCTAGTGGCCAGATCTCTGGTCTAGCAAGTGAGAATTATAAAAATGAAGCTTTTGGAGGGATAAGGGGGTACGTGCATGTGCTTGGGCAAGTATGTACTGGTGTGCATGCATGTATGTGAATACCTTATTATAAATCAAAGCCTCAATGTGTAGCCCAGGCCAGCCTTGGACTTGAAATTCTCCTACCTCAGCCTTCCCAGTGCTGGGATTTCAGACAAGCATTACCCTTCCAGATTTGGAATCTACAAGATTCAAGATGCCGGGATTTGCATGATTTGAGATAGTCAGAGTAGAGATTTCTAACAGTTCTGGTCTACCAGAGGAGACAAGAAATAGGGCTTCAGAATCATGGGGTTCCAGAGGGAAGAGGTTCTGGTGGTGTGGTTCTCTGTTGCTATTTGTTTGCTGGGTTTTTGTTTTGTTTTGACAATGTCTTTGTGCCCTGGCTGTCTTAGAACTCACTGTGTAGATCAGGATGGCTTGAACTCACAGAGATCCACTTGCTCTGCCTTCTGAGCCCTGAGATAGATTGCTTTATATTTACTTGTTTGCAAGAGGGTCCCACAGCATGCGGGTGGAGGTCCAAGAACAGCCCTTGGGAGTCGGGGCTCTCCTTCCTCTTTGTGGTCCTGGGGATCGAATCCAGGCCATCCCGAATGGTGGCAGTTGCCTTTACCCAATGAGCCATCTCATTGACCCTTGCCACCAGTGAGGTTTTGCAGACTCATTCTCGTGGACCCTCTCCTATTCCTGGAGCAAAGCTTCTAGCAGTCGGGGGCTGTCAGCAAGCTCCCAGCACCTGCTCTGGCTGCTCTAAGATCACAAGGGTCAGCGTACATAGTCTGCAGAGTGCTAGGTCATGCGGCTCTCAACTGAGTCTCTGAATGGTAGGGTTCTTGCCAGCAAAGGTTTTTTTTTGTTTGTTTGTTTTTTTATTCAGTCTGGGTGTGGGAAGTACAGGTAGGAAGATCAGTTGTTCAAAGTCAGCTATAACTACACCATGAGTTCAATACCAGCCTGGGACACATGAAGCCCTTTCTCAAAATAAATTGACAGTGGGATTTCTAAATCCTTGGTGGAATTCAACCCCACACAGGTCCCAGCACATTCTAAATTTCTCTGCTTTCAGAGTCCAGGTTGGGAGCCAACTGGAGACTGTCTTTCTCCTGAGTGGGAATGACCCAGCAATCCATCTCTACAAGGAGGTGAGGCGGGCAGGCTGGGCACAGGCCAGTAGGGAATCCCCACTGCGGTGGTGGCCTGTGTGCAGGAGCCTGATGACTCACTCAGAGCCCGGCTCTCGTTCCCCCAGAATGAGGAGCTACACCAGTTTGAGGAGCAGCCCGTGGAAAACCTCTTCCCGGAGCTCACAAACCTGACCAGTAGGTAGGAGGGGACCCTACCCATTCACCCACTGTGCACCCAAACAAGGGACCAGGACACTGACTGCAGAGAAGCCAGATAGAGCAGGCTGCCATCTAGTACAATACACAGTAAAGGTGATCTTGGAGAAACTAGGAAGCATCTTGGGGTGTCACTCAGTTGGTAGAATATTTACCTAGCATGCTCAAAAGCCCTAGGTTCCATTGCATAACCTAGAGCACCATAAAATCCAGGCACAATAGTGCACACCTGTAACCTCAGCACTCAGGTGGTAGGGAAAGGAGGGTCAGGAGTTCAAATTCATCCTTGACTGTGTCATGACTTTGAAGCTAGCTTGGTCTATGTGAGACCCTGTCTTTAAAAAAAAATGCAGCTAGGTAGCATGTTCTCTGGTTGCAGCATGACCTCAAGAAAATTGGTTAGAATAGGGTTCAGTGAGCATTTATGGTAGTGCCTGGCCCCCTAGTGCTCCTGGGAAGCAGAGATTGGGCTGGGGCTCTGGACCGTCTACCTGTCTGTCCACCCATCCATCGTCCTCTTGCCAGTGTCTTGTGGCTCGATGTCCACAACCTGCCTGGCTCGTCTCAGCGGCTCACAGCTCTGGGCTGCCAGAGTGGCTCTGTGCGTGTGGCTCACGTCGACCAAAAGAATCAAGGTGAGGGTCAGGCCTGGGGCGGGGACAAACCTAGGAATGGGGACAGGTCTCTGAGTCCCTCCCTGCTCTCCACGCAGAGATTTTGCAGACATGGACAATCCTGCAGGATGGGCCCATCTCCCGTGTGATCGTGTTCCGCCTCTCCAGTCCCAACGGTGAGCTCTTTGCTCTCAGCCTGGAATATGGAGAGTGGACTCTGCAGACTCAGCTGTCCCCACTCTAAGAGCCCACACTCATGCTCCCCCTGCGCCCCTCCAACCCATAAGCTGTGCCACAGATTGGACTCCGGTCATTTCTTTTAGCATCCAACCTTATTCTTCCCATTGTGTTCTCGCCTTGAACTTTGTCCCTACAAAGTTCACCATTCCCTTAGTGGTCTAACCTTCATTTCTCGTTTTATCTTACACTGACTCACCCTACCCCAGCCTTCTCACTCACTCTGGACTGACAACTCTTCTGTCAATCATGGTCTCACCCCATCCCCAGGTACTAGTTTCTTCCTATTCCTTGATCTTGGTCTGTCCTATACTGACAGTCACCTTGACCTGCCCTGTGCCTTCTAAACAGGGTTCCCCCATCCTCACACTGTGGTCTAACCTTAGACTTCAACTCTAGTCTAACCTTTGTCTCTCCTGTTGTGTTCTAACATTAGCCTTTTTTGTATTTTTTAAAAAGTCATCTAACACCTGTATAATGTCTGGCCACAGTCATTTCGTAGTCCAACCTCTAATGTTTGTCCTGAGGTCTAGCCTTCATTCTTCACTGCAGGAGGGAAAAGGATAAGGAAGAGCCTGTCCTCATAGGCTCTCCAACTCCTATCTCTTCCCTAGCAACCGAGGACAGCCCACAGCAGGAAGGATACAGTCTGCTTGTTGCCAGCATGTTGGAGCCAGCTGTGGTGTACTGGTAAGGGCACCTGTTCAACCTCATATCTATGTGGTGTGGTCTAACCTTGTCAATCCTTTGGGGTGGTTAGGATCAGAAGTGCTGTGATCAGGGAAGAGGTGAGAGTGCTCACATCTGGATCTTGTAGAGAATTTGTTAAGGGTGGTTATGTCTTCCTACCCTTAGAGAAACCCATACCCCTGGCATGGATGGACCAGGGGTGCCAGCAGATGCTCAGTTGTGAAGACCTGGACATGTAGTTCTTGGCAATTTCCGTGGTGTCACTGCTCCCACCATCTTGGATTTTAAGCCACTCAAAATTGTGACATTGTAATGCTAAAATAGACAGTCATCCTTGTGTGTGCTGGGGATTGGGGGGGACAGTATCTCATGAAGTTAAGGCTGCCCTCCAACTACTCTGCTAAGAATGACTTTGAACTCTCGGTTTCCCTGCCTCTACCTCTGCTGGGATTGCAGGCATGCACGACCACACTGGATTAAACCCAGGGCTTCATTCATGCTACAGTCTACCAACTAAACTACGTCCCCAGCCCCCACACCCCCCACTCTCCCACTCCACCTTCCCCTCAGTCAAGTACAAGTATGTACACACACACTGCCATCATCAGCTCCTATGAGCTACTTCCACCCAGCTCTGACACACTCTGGGTTGAGAGTGAAAATATCAATGCAAGTACAGAGTTCTCCGTACTCTGTAAGGCACCAAGCACTTAGGTGAGGGACCAGAGCACCTGTGTCTCCAGGCGCCACGATGGGGGGGGATGCGCTCCTGGGAGCACAATGGGGCATCCGGGATGGGATCCACAGGATGAACACGAGGCCATCCACTGGAGTGACAGGTTGGCCCTGTGTGGGGACTTCAAAGTTACTTACATTAAAACCAAGGTGCATGTCTCCAAAAAAGTGGGTCTGGACCTCAGGGGAAGCCAGTTGGGCATCACCTACAGTCTGGAACCAAAGGCGGCAGGGCCCTGCCATGTGACCTTCCCCTTACCCCCATATTGGGGACCCTCAGGGACCTTCTGAACCAGGGCCTGGAAGACCAACTTCTCCTGCCCAGCAGTGACCAGTTTGACAGTGTCCTCTGTGGCCTGGTCACTGATATGGACCTAGATGGACAACCAGAAGTCCTGGTGGCCACCTATGGACAGGTGGGTCTTGAGAGGAGCCTGTCACTCATCTGTTCCTGCAGTGACCATCCTCAGCCTGCATGACCTTGACCCCTCTGCCCATAGGAGCTGCTCTGCTACAAGTACCACGGGCTGCCTGAGGCCAGCAGAGGCTTCCGCCTGCTCTGGCGAAGGACCTTTGCCAGCCCCCTGCTGGCCATGGCCCATGTGGACCTGACTGGGGATGGACTGCGGGAGCTGGCCGTGGTATCCCTGAAAGGGGTGCACATCCTCCAGGTACTAACCGTTATTCATTTATTTGTAGGGGAAAAGCTCTACCACTGAGCCACGCCCCCAGACCCTCACTGGGAGATTCTAGGCAGGGGCTCTACCACTGAGCCACACCCCAGCCC
>LOJH01030097.1:22723-32862 GCA_001685095.1 Ellobius talpinus
CTAGGAAGGTGAGCATCCAAACACACTAGGCTCCCACACAGCCAGTACATGAACCACATTTTTTATAGCCAGTTTAAGTGTTAACTTAAGAATTAAGGTAATTGAGACAGTAAGTGAGACATGGCAGTGGGAACAGTCATGCAGTAACATGGGAGTATCTCTTGAGAATGTGTCTGAGGATCCAATAGGATAGTTCAGCTACTCATATGTCCTTTCCTTTGGCCATCCTCCTCTATAATGAAAACTTGTCCTTTTCAGTTGAGCTGCTTTGGAACAGGGGCACCTGCAGTACTGAGGGAGAAAGGCAACCCTGTGTAGCCACATCAGCTGAATCAGTCTGAAACATAATGGGGTGACAGATGTCACAGCCAAATCTCACTCATTTGTAAGAATATGTCTTAAGGACTAGCAATACTTGGTAAAATTTATCTGTCTGTGAACCTATGAATCAAAACAAGGCATTTAGCATATCTTCACTTGTGTTAATATAAAAATATAACATCTTACCATGGAAAATGAAGATATAAGAACATATACCTAGCCTCTTCCAGTGAGTATGTATGGTGGGTAGAAGTAGAGAAAGTAGGAGAACCAAAGCAATGGATGAACATGTAAAGGAGAGAATGGAGAGAAGAGAAAGACAGAGAAGGAAAGATGAGAGAAAAGAAGAGGGGATGGGAAGAGAAAGAAGAGGAAATGAGAGGTGCGAGGAGAAAAGAAGAGGGAAGTGAAGGAGAAGGAGGAAGAGAAGAAGAGGGTGTGGAAAGTGAATGTGGGCAAAGAAACAGAAAAGTACAATTGCCTATAAGGAAGAAGTGAGAACCTTAGTTCTGTTTATGAGGAAAACGTGTTACAAATTACACATCTCAGTTAACTCGGCTTTCCTTCTGAATTCCAATGAGACAAGAAAAAGAGTGTTGAACTGTTTCCCCATTGGTAGAGGATGTGAAGATTGCTAGCCTGGAAAGAACACTTGCAAAAAGAAAAAAAAAACCTTGAAGCTTGACTCTTCAATGTCCTCATTTTATGTTAGAGAGCTGGGTATTGGTGCATTTTTATACCTACTTTTTAGTGAGTATCTGCTATTGCATTCATGTGTCTCCTGGTTAGCTAGTATCTATTATTGCAAATATGTTTTCTGTTTGTTCATTTGTTTGTGAGAAGTTGAAGTCAGAATGTCAGGGGAGTCTGGTCGCTTTTACACAGAGTTGCATCTTCTGCCAGTCAGTTAGTTGACCCCAGGAAATGAGTGTTAAACACCTCCTCTCTCCTGGCCAAACAAGAATTCCCTTATTGTAGATTTAAGACATAAGGGGATAAAATAGGAAAGGGAAGGAAGGAAAATTTCAGAAAACTTTAAATTACTGTGAAATATAGCAATACTCACTGTATGTTGCTTGTTAAAGGTATCACAGAACATTGAGGTTTTGAGAACCATTACTGCAATGGTCTTTCTTGGGAAAAGAAATTTTAATAAGTGACCAAAAAAATCTAAAGGGCATTGGAATGATGCTCTTTGTGTAAAGGTGCTTGCAACAAAGGCTAGATGACCAGAATTTAAACCCAAGAACCAAGAATATATGTAAAAAAAAGAAAGAAAAGAAAAAGAAAAGAGCTCAATTCAATGGCATGCATCTGTAATCCTAGCATTCCCATAGTAAAATAGGAGAAGACAGAATTGCTTGGAACTTGAAGGTCAGGTAGACTGGAGTACACAGTTAGTTACAGCAGCGGAAATAAGAGAGACCCTGCCTCAAAAATAGGGTAAACTGAGAGAACTGATTCCCATCATTATCTTCTGACCTCTCTGTGTTCTTGTTGGAGTCAAGAGTCAAGCACACAGACACACACACACACACACACAGACACACACACAATACATGTACACACACACACAATCGTACACACAGTTATGCACACACAACTAAGAAGGAAGGAGAGAATGCTAACTGAAAGAGCTATTTATTACCTCAGAAGAACCATATACCCAGGTATCGCTGCCAGGGAGAAGATGAAACAGCTGAACACTGACATGATTAAAAAGTACTGTAGCTTCATAGTACAGTCAGGGCTTTTGTTACACAGCCCAAGGACTGCAGATGAGCTTCCTGAAGACTGAATGCAGCTGCAGTTTTGAAACACCTGTAGAAAAAAATACAAAGTCTTATTTGCAGAAGAAAAATATTGGGTGCAAACCTTCAGTATTTTCTACATAGCTAGTTATATCAAAATGGAGAGTGTTGGGGCTAGTGATATAACTCAGAGGAAGAGCACCCATCAAGCATTAATGAGGACCAAATGAGAGCACAAACACCATTAAATAAATACTAAATGCTAAGTAAGTAAAATGGAGGTCCTCCTCCCCTTTACTTCCATCTTTCTTTTTTTGTATCTCAGAATTCTATCACAAAATATAAAGGGGGAGATTTTTCAGAATTGGTGTTTTATTTTTCAAAATACAAGAAGCGAATTTTTAAAACTTCAGTTATCCTGATTCAGTGAAGCACACTTCACTTTTTCATTTGTTTGCTTGTTTATTTGCTTTTGCTTCTTGTAGAAATGTATTCAGCCAATAGCCTTCTGGGCACTGGCCTATCAAGGTTTTGTCTGAATTATTATAAGCGCAGATGCTTGATCCCTGTATCTTAGCTGGTGCTCTGGATTCTGTTCACAGGGCTCAGTGCCCACAGAGCAGAGGACTGCAGCATCATTCTTATTGTGAGTGTTCCCCAATAAACATTTGTTAGCTTTTATCATGGGCTCTCATGGACTCTCTTAATTACACCTACATTCTTGCTTCTAGTATCCACATGACCAAAGTCCGCTGTTCTCCCCTCTGCAACTGTGTGAACCCCCATGCGGCTAACCACCCATGCGACTGACAACCCATGCGACTCCCATTCACAGTGGCTTAGCTTCCTCCCAGGACCCACCCCCTCCACACCTATGACTGTGGTTCAGGGCCTCAACCTCTGCTTGCCCACTGCACAGCTACCCTGATTGGCATCTGAGCATGTTGTCTGCTCTTTTTCCCCTTTTTCTTTAACAAAAATCTGTTCAGTATGGTTTTGAGTTCTACTTAGTAAATCTATAGGTTAGCAACTTTGGTACAAAGTCAGATAGGAACTCCAGCATCCCTGGACCACTTTGGTGGTACAACTCTGAAACTTGCTGGCCAACACTGATATACTTTAAACTCTCAGTAGCCACTTAAACCAGCTAACTGAACACTAGCTCTACCTGCTGATCAATCAATATTATTACACCTACAGCAATCTGAAGATTTCTGATAGCTAGATATTATTTTGATTAATAACTAAATAATCAAATTAATAATAATTTATTTCTGAAATTTTTAAATCATAACTAAGATAATCTCATGTAATACCACCATCCAGGAATTTAACAACCTTTTTGTTTCTACTGTGGATAGAATTCTAGAAAAGCTATATGACCTACCTAGGATGTATACATTCTTAATCATAGCTGCTATTAGCTTGATACTTCACATTACATCCTTAAATAAATGGTTTGATAACAAAATCAAGAATGAGAAACCTATTGAAATAATACAGACTTTACAGACTGGGAATGAGATCCATACTGTTTGAATTGACAATCAAAATCTGTTAAAAAGTTATGACAAGCTAGCCAATAGAACATCCCTCCTGGAAGGCAATCTATATGCTATCCAAATAATCTTTAATGATGAGAAGATATCATTAGTAGAAAAAGTTAAAAACTTGGAATAATGTGCATGATGAAACCCAGAAATTAATTGATTGATAAAATTTTTGAAAATATTCACAGGTCAAAAAATTTATACTCCACAAAACACAATGATAGAACAATTTTAAACCATTGAATAACTTGTCATAATTGATAAGTAAGGAGATGGGACAAATATAAAAGACAATAGTAAAGACTTAACATTGCCAGTACCTCTCAGAGTCAGAGATAACTTACCAAGAATTTTAACTACTTACGTTGTTACTATTTCTGAAAAATAAGAAAATATTAAGTAGCCAAAAATATATAGAATGTAAAAGAGAGCCTGTATGTATGAAAGATCTAAAACATATTAAGGAAGCATTAGTTTCTTATGGCATCCTTTCACTGTATGTGAGGCAGTGAGTGAAGAAATGGGCTTCAAAAATAAGGTCACTCCACATGTTGGCTTCAACTAGTCTCATCAGTATTAGACCATGGTCCACAGCTACAGCAGAAGAGTTATTGGAGAAAGGAAGTCAAGGCCCTTGAACATCAAGGTAGGGTCAGATGTTTTGAGGCTTTCCAAGATCAAATTCTTGGTCAGGGCTAGTATGCTGACACAGATAGTCAAGCTGTATACCATGAACACATCTTGTCCCTATGCTATACAGCAGCCTTGAATGCTTGAGATAAGATTCAAGACTAGGAAAAAGAATTGAATCATATAATGAATTTATACAAGGATGAAGATAACACTTTAGTGACTTTTTGCAAAGATTTACTCTGTACAAATAAGAATAGCAGATCTAGAAGTTAGACAAGTACTTCTTGAATCTCCAGCTTTTTAAAATGGTAACTCAGAATTAAAAAAAAATACTTGGCCCTTTGAAGTTCAGATAAGCACCAATGGATGAATGGATCCAGCACACAGTCAATGTTGAGTTTCTTGACTCACTGAGGCTTGGGTAGAAGAGGTTTTCAACTTTGTGTTTACGGGTTGACAAATGAATGCCATGACATACATGTAGAAGTCAGGGGTAAGTTATGGGAGTTAGTTCTCTTCTCTCATGTGTGGCCTTAGGATGTAGCTGTGGTGATAGTGTTTGGTGACAAATGTCTATACCCACTGAGCCTGCACATACATTTCTAGCATGCACATACTTTTTAAAAAAGTAAATAAATTCTGCTTTGTTTTGTTTTGACCCTAGTACTAAGGACTAAAACAAAATGTTTCAGAATGTTTTTGGAATTGTTAGTTGCTTACAAATAAAGTCATGTCCCCCAAGAAAACGTTTATTTCAACAATAAAGTCAATTCTTTTCTGATTTGTTATGATAATGGGTCTGATTAAAAATAAAAAATTATATTTCATTTTGACTACCAACCAACTCTGCAAGTATTATAACATGTGTAAGGCAGGGAAAATGCTTAACTCTTTATCTGTTAAATTATCATGATGTGGGCTGCAGAGATACCACAGTCTGTAAAGTTCTGTACAAGTGTGAGGACCTGAGTTCAGATCCCCAGCACACCTGTGAAAGACGTATGTGTAGAGAAAGTGCTTGCAACCCTGGTTCTCTGAAGGAGGGAGCAGGTGACTCCCTGGGGCTCACTTGCCAGGCAGCCTAACTGAATCAACAAATTTCAGGCTAGTGAGATCCTGTCTCCAAAGAACAAAGGGGATGTGATCTGAGAGTCCACAGCTGAGGTAGCATTCTGGCCTCCATAAACTCATGCACACACACACACACACACACACACACACACACACACAGCTACAATAAAGAAGTAAAGGTATGAAAGAGGGTCATAATATGGAAAATTAAGTTTTCTGTGTGTTTCAACTACAGAGGTGTTTGAGGTCAGCCTGAAATGTATGAGACCCTATCAGTAAAGGGCAGATTCTATCCAGAATATTTTCAAGTTTCAATTTTAATGTTTATTCACGTGTATACGTCTGTATCTGTGTGTATTCAAATAGGTGGATGTGGGCGCCAGAGGAAGGCAGAAGAGAGTGTCAGATTACCAAGACTGTAAGCTGCCCCATGTGTGTGCTGGGAACCAAACAGCTCTACTAAAAGATCAGCAAATGTGCTTACAGCTGAGCCAGCTCTCCAGCTGATCCTGGGAATCGTAACTTCATTAATCTGTATAATAATTTCAGATGCTTTGAAGTTACAAAATAATTTTCAGATTCTGTCAAGGTTTTACATAACATCTATGAATTATAAGTTCAAATATACATACGTAAAGTAGTGAGTGGTTCACAAAAATATATTATTCCATTTTAAGCAGGGACTAAATTTTGTCTGTAAGTAGATGTGGGCTTAGATCATAGCACATATTTAATACAGCACACAAAACATCACCCCAAACACTGAAAGGGTGTATACCATGTCGATTCCTGTTCCATCAGAGTTTTCACAACCTGCAAGGCAGGCTGACATGTATGATAGGCCATTGTCTCCACACACTGGATCCCAAGTTTTAGTTAAACAGTTACACTTTTTGTTGCACTCTGCAAGAACATTTTTCTTCACATACAAAGGCTGTTGAATTCTGAAATGATTGAAAATAATGTTATTGATTCTCTTTTAGGCCACACAAACCACACAAACTCTTTATTTTCTTATTTTCACCTCAGTCAGTTCACATGCATTCATGCACATACACACATGCATGCACACATACAGACACACACATGCAGACAGAAAGACAGACAGACAGATGGGCAGGGATACAGAAAGACACACAGGGGAGAGATGAGAGAGAGAGAGAGAAACTAGCTAATCCCCAGAACAAAAACAGAAATCATAGAAATATCAATGTGTGATCTCTATACTCTGCTTTTTGGCCTAAAAGTTATCTGTTCCACTGTTCACATTGCTGCTTTTTCAATTGCTTCAAAAATAAACATTATGTGCCTACCATATATGAAAAAACTGTGCCGTTGGCACTTTAAAAAATGAAGATTGTAATTTGTCATTGATCTGCATGATGGGCTGACCTGAAGAAATTGCAGTTTCCATTTATAAGATATATACATATAATATGTATATACATATTATATATAATTATATATTATAATATTATATATATATTGACTCATCAGTATTAGATTCAATTATTCTAAATTTTTGCCCACTGTAGAAACATATAATGGTTTTATGGTCTGTATAGTCAACCTTTAAAGAAATCTGTTGCTATATAGTCAACTTTTAAAGCTATCTGGTGTTTAAAAACATGAATAATTTATGCTAGAAAGCTCTAGGCAATTTTCTTTATTACACTTTAAAGCTGACCACCCATATGTATATATGTACATATAATAATAAATTTCTCACTGATAGTCCCCTGACCTCTTTAATAGGTTCACAACATATGTGGAGTGAAATAGGATTGATGAGTGAAAGAAAAGTACAAGATAACCATGTATGACTGCAAATAAGTTGTAGTAAAATGACCTGGTCATGTACAATCCTTATAGAAAATGGACTAGCAATTGTGAAAATAGTATTTTCTTCCTTAGTAAATAACATACCGTTCATGTTCATAAGATGTAGTTAAGCCAGCAACTGGGAAATTATCACATGTCCACATAAAGTTTAAGAAAAATAGAAGGTACTCAGTCAGGGATAAACAGAATGCTATGTATGCAGCTTTCTTGACAGTTATCTTGAACTTTTTCATAATCAAGCCACCAATTAAATATCCAATGCATAATGGAGGTAAGCAATAAACACCTATAAATGCAAATAAAATAGTATTAATAAAAGAGCAGAAAATAAATATTATCAATTTTTAATACATTTCATTTAAGGTATTATTTATCTCTAATATACAGTGATCCTAACCTCCACCCACTCACATATTTCAAATATCCCATAAACGTCACTTTAAAAAAACACTTGGCATTAATTAATTATTTGAAGCAAGTTATAAACACCTTATAACCATCTCTCTCACACACATAAACTCTCTCTCTCTTACACACACACACACAAACACATACACAAGGTATTTCATATACTTCTTTCCACTCAATTTAGAATTTGACTTGTCTCTAGGTAATTTTGAAGGTCACTGTGGAGTCCATGCTTATCAAGTGTAGAAATTTCTGTGCATTGCCTATGTTACCCAGAATTCTTCCTTCTTGAGTCACTTCCCCAGCCAAAAATCAAAGAAAAAATTTTAAAAAAAAAGAAAGAGAAAATCCTGCCTAGTTTGCATTCACACAACAGCAGCCCCAGACTTGGAAAAATTTATCAGTCCTTTTCAGTTCCATGCAGCTGTGTTTAATTTTATCCATCTGAGGGTAGGGACTGGGATTTGAATTTTCAGAGAACTGCCAATAGTGTGGATGCTTTCAGCCTATGACTGTCAGTTTTCAAGAGTAAATGAATCCAGGAAAGACCCAAAGATAGGTAGGATCCCTGGATTTGGTACACTAACAAGAAAGGCAGAGTGTGGTTGTCCAGATTACTCAGACCACCAGGAAACCAAGTAACCAAATTAGGAATAATGTATAAGGCAGGAATTGAAGCCCAGAAATAAAACCTGGGAGTAAGATACATAATCCCAGTGACTGAAATCTATATTCCTCTTTGAATTAACATATTGACTATCTAAAAATTGACTGACATAAGGACCCCCAAATATTTCCATACTGATGATGATTTTCATTCAGATTGGAGAGAGAACAGAGATGGTATTTCTGGCCTCATCCTTTCCCTATCCATTCTTGATTTACCTGGAGACTGGAAAGAAGATATTTACAAGTATGGTAGCAGTGTTCAATTTTCTTGCAGTTTCCTGGTCACATCATCACCCTGTTAAGCAAGTCCTGGGGGATACTGTTCATCATATTCCTGGAGAAAGGGGAACTACTACTAATGAGATAATAAAAATACATACCTATGAGAAAGATTATCTCTGCAGTTGATTTTCCATATTGCTGTTCCAGGTATTTTGGCATAAAGGTAAAATTAATGATAAATGAATTGACCTGGAGCACACTTATAAGTGTGAAAAGCATATAAATCGGATTGCAGAAGAGGCTTCTCATGAATGGCAAGAAATCTGAAACAAGAGAATATCAATACCATCAACATAACCTGGCCTTGAATTTTGTGTTCAGTGTTCTCCTAAAATTTTATAAATTCTGCATTGTGACACAAATATATTTGATAAATCTTTACCCCATTGGGCTAAAGTTCTATGTCATTGTTTAAGGTGCTCCTGGAAGTTAGTGCCACAACTGGCTGTGTAAGAGAATGAGAATCCAGATATGTCATCAGGCAACCAATAAAGACATGGCATCCTATCTGTGGTTACACTCTTTTATTTCTTTTCCCATTTTTCTGTGAATATCCTGCATTAACTAGAGAATTACTAGTCTTTTTCTCTTGAATCTGTAAGGGACTCTCTTTGATGAAGTTTGAGTTCAGATACTGATACTATAGTCCTTGATACAAAAATAGATAAGCTAAAATCTTAGGAAAGCTCCAGAAATCCTGCTGCAGTTCAGCCAACCACAGCATTCCTGCTGGATTTAACAACAGACCATTCATTAGAAAGCACATAGTGATATTTTTAAATATCTCAACACATGGGTCTCACTGTAATAAAAGCCTACCCATTTGTTGTATTCCAAGCACCTTCCAACTAATGTAATTGGAACTCCTCCTTGTTTAAAAGGTGGATTCTAGTTTTAGCACTTCTGTAGTAAATGGATTGGATCTCACAGAAGGTAACGAACTCCACACTTAGTAATCTCTTTCCTTTTTGTCTCTATGTTTTCTATCTTGATTTTCTAATTCTTTACTATTCTTCATAAATTGCCTAACATTTTTGAGAGTAAAGCATCAAGAAGAAACCACTAAGAAGTATAGGCATAGAAATTTAACAAAAAGAAGTGAAATTTAGTGGCAACATCCATATTTATGAATGACAGGGTTACAATCAGAATTCCTAGAAGCTTTTGAATTCACCTGTGTTTGCTGACATCCCTGTTCTCCCAAATAAGTTTCCACAATTCACTTTGATTTTCTGTATGTCTTATACTATGCTAAGTGTTTTCCTAGTTTTGAAAATCAAGTTGACCTGGTCTGCCAATCACACATAACAATCAATATTAGCCCTTTCAGGAAAATCCTTAAAATGGCCATGATTCAAAGAATGCTAAAGCCTCTGAACTAGTTTACAGTGGGACTAGCCCAGCCATGGTCAATAGTGATTAAGGGAGATGTGTGATTGATGTGGGAGGTCCTTCTGTCTATGTATTGCTTTTATTGGTTAATGAATAAAGAACTGGCTTGGCCTATAGCACGGGAGGAGAAAGGCAAAGTTAGAGAAACGACATGGAGCTGTCACCAGAGATAAACATGCTGAAATTTTGCTGGTAGGCCACGACCTTGTGGTGATGCACA
>LOJH01030098.1:5502-16319 GCA_001685095.1 Ellobius talpinus
TATCTAGCCTCTTCTTGGCTAACTCTCACATCTTGCTTAACCCATGTCTAGTAAACTGAGAGCCTTAAAGTCTACCCAGTCATTCATTGATCATCTTAGTTCTATGTAAAATTACACTAAGCCATCTTTCTTCTCTCCTTATCTCTAGATCTGGTTATGGGGACATTGGACTATAAGCTGGTAAGAGCTTCACATAAGCTGGTAGCACAAGGCAAAACGGACCCTTACTACAATCCTCTATGAAAAGTGATTCCTAAGAAACCAACACCATTATCAACTCCTCATGGCCAATCTTCAGTTCTGTGATGCTATCAGTTCTCCAGATAACTAATTTGTGTTGAATTACTTAGAGAAATGTCTTAACAATCACTGTTGGCCAAATGTCAAATACCACAGTAGCTGGATCTATTCACTAATTGATGTTAGGAGGGAAATGTCATTTACACAGTGAAATTGAGTGAGTGCCAAACAAATCGTGTCACATATTGTTATGATAACTGACTCCTATGGAGTATTTGTTTTACAGTCACTATCACCTACAAGAAGTTAATTATTGTCACTAGAATTTACAGAAAGGAAATACTATTAGATGGGTTCTATCAGTCAGTGGTAGAAAGAAGCAGCTGAATAATAACTGTGGTGACAGCATTATATAAGAAGCTATTGAATGTTTCATGAGATATAATTATGGACATTAGCATACAATATCATTGGAGGTATGTGTATGGATCGTTTAGATTTCTTAATGATTAAAAAAATAAGCTTGAACATTATTTTAGAGAAATGGATCTTTAGAATGTGTGTGTGTATAAAATTACAGCTTTATATGAAAGTTATACAAAGAGGAATTTCATGAATGCAACTCCTGATGTGTTAACCCTGGTGGGGAAATTTGCAATTTCTGGCTTGCATCAAGGAAAGAGCAAGTCATCATGACTTGGCTATCTTATGACTTAACCCATTCAATGCTACTGTAGGCCTCATATTTTTGTAGGTACGAAAGATTACTTAGATAAAGCTATTCCTTGTCCTAAGTCAATACATATGATATAAAAACAGTGCTTTTCTAGATTGTGCCTGGCCATGATTGATGCTCATTTATAAGCAACATTTTGCCCAATTTTGCCCTGGGTGACTCTTTACCCAGGTGGACATGTGTATAATATCATCTGCCTGGAATATCCCAATGGCAGACTAATAAGAACTGAAAGAGCTCCCACCTTTATCTGGACTAATTGGGAGTATGGAGTCACAATAGTGTCAAGAAAATAAAGCCCAAGGACTTATTGCACACACCAGACTAAGGAAGGGCTCCCTCATCTGGATAAAGGAAAGAAGTAGACACCTGTACTGTAATGACCACAGCTCTTACCAACCTAACTCCATTAGTCAAGGTTGAATCTCTCTGCAAAGGGGGTTTAAAAGAATGTCTTACAGTTTGTAGTTCAGCTCATCCAACAATGGATTTCTATGAATGAAAGGTCCAAGAGTCAAGTAGTTGTTCAGTCCATGAGATTGAATGTCTTAGCTGGGCTTCAATAAATGCAAGAATAGTGAAGAAGCAGTCCCCAGTACCAGTAAAGGAATGGACTTTCTAGAGAGGTGAAAGAAAGCAGGCAAAGAGAAAAAGCTTCCTTCTTCTATGTCCTTACATAGGCTACCAGTAGAAGGTGTGGCCCAGATTAGAGATGGTTCACCTGGCTCAAAGATCTAGATTAGAAGTAGATCTTTCCACTTCAAATTAAGCAAAAATCCCTCACAGGTATACAACTCTATTTTTGTGTTTTAGTTAATTCCAGAGGTAGAAAAGATGTCAACCAAGAATAGTCATCACATATTCAGTGTGTATGTCAAGGGATATGCAAGGAGAGAATTCCCAACTGTCCTAGATTCTTCAGTGTGGTGTGGTGGTATCCCACTATTGAAGAAGCCTTATCAAATTGCCATCTGCCACTCCTGTGCACAAATATGTTAAATATGTTTCTGGCATAGTAGGTACATGACAGAAATTGATACGATGAATGGACAAGAAGCAACTGCTATATTACATTAAAATAAAAGCTCATTTTGATGCTTCTTATATAGAGAATAATAAACAATATGTTCTTAAGAATTAGGAATTGGGGTTGGATTTGTAGCACATTAGTACAGCATGTACTTAGTATGTTCAATGCCTGGATTCCAGGAATATGATATCATTCAAAGGCAATGATTACTTCATTGTTGCCTTCATAGTTTCTTATTTGCTTGTTTTGTTTTTTACTGGCAAATAAGAAACTGTTCAGAATCTCTCTTCACATAGTCTGTTTCTGTTGTAAAAGGAAGAGGGGGGACCTTTGTTTATCCCGGCCACCTGGCTAGTTTACACCTGAAATAACCACACAGAAACTGTATTAATTAAAGCACTGCTTGGTCCATTATCTCTAACTTTTTATTGGCTAATTCTTACATCTTAATTTAACCCATTTCCATTAATCTGTGTATCACCATATGACTGTGGCTTACCGGCAAGATTCTAACCAGTGTTTATCTCAGGTAGAAGATCCATGGCATCTCTCACTCTGCCCTTCTTCCCAGCATTCAGTTCTGTCTTCTCTGCCTACCTAAGTTCTGCCCTATCAGGCCCAAAGCAGTTTCTTTATTAGCCAATGAAAGCAACACATGAAAAGGAGAACCTCCTACACCATGTTTCATTGTTTTATAGTTATGTATTAAATTGAACAGAATGCTGTTTTTTTTCCCAAATAAATCTTTTGAGATTGGACACTGGGTCTATGCCAAAAAGATCGCCCTTGACTTTGCATGGATTAGTTATCAGATATTTGAATATGCAAGACAAACACACAGATTCTAGAAGTATCTGTGTTAGGGTTTCTATTGCTGTTAAAAGGCACCATTACCATAGCCATTCTTATAGAGGAGAACATTTAATTGGGACTGGCTTACAGTTTCAACACTTTCAGAGGATTTGTCCAATACCTTAATGGTCACATGCAGGCAAACATGGTGCTTCAGAAGGAGCCCAGTGTTCTACATCTTGACCCACAGGCAGTAGAAGCAACTGTGACACTGGGTGTGAGCATAGGAAACCTTAAAGCCTACCCCCAAGGTGGGACATTTTCTCCAAAAAGGTCAAACCTCCTAATAGTGCCATTCCCCATGGGAGCCATTTTTTTCCCAACCACCACAGTGACAATGCCACTCAGGGAAGAACTACTCATAAAATACAAATCCAAGCTCTTGAATTGAGAAGACTGAAACCTACTCCAAGACACTAGTTTGTTAGCAATTAGGAGCAATGGGGCAAGGTTAAACTTAGTGCAATATGTTTCTTACTGATTTTCCAAATTAAAATCTATTTAAGATGCATAAAACACTGAGTAAATAATTTCTCTTTTGATTCTGCAAATTATTATGAGTCACTTTCTCACATCTAAACTTTTCAGAGATTCACAGGCTACATAAAATAACAGTAAACATTTAATTTTCCTTAAAACTACATTTATTAATTTAGCAATATAAAATGTATGGCAATAGTTATCAATACTTACTATTTCACTCAGGTAAAAAAGTGGAACTTCAAAGTTGTAGTTAAAATCCTTTACTAATTCTTGGAACTCAATATCTTCCCAAATATATGTTAATTTTTTGCTATGTTACCTAGCATTTTTTTAATCTCTGTATATTTTTAAAGTGGTATTTCAAATTTAGGCATTTATAAAATACAGTATTTTATATGTGTCAGTACTTTAATATAATTTTCATTGGATCACTCAGAAGTGAGCTTTTATTTTATTCAAACTCACAGCTTATCAGTTTATTCATGCTAATGATCATGCCTAGATATTTTTAAAATTATTCATTCACCTATAGGCATTTCAGCACTTTCAATATTTTATTGTTTTAATCTATTTCAACATATGCTCTTACATGTATGAATATATTTGGCATATACATTATATATATCCACATTTGTGGGAAATCGTTCCAGAGGGCATTTTTCTCCTCCAGACTGAATGGTTGTTGGCAAGTGGCTCAGCATCAACTCTTCCCTGAAGATGGCTGAATGTTTTCATTCCCCTGTATCTTGTTAGTATTAATTGGAGATGGGCACTTAAGCTCCTGATGATCATCTGAGTAGAAAAATGAAGTCATATGCGTGTGTGTGTGCATGTACATCTGTATTATATATGTATATATGTATTTCTAATGGACATTAAATTTCTTCTTTTTGAGTTTGCCATTTTATTAATGTTTTCGTTTTATGAATTATTATGTTTTACAGATACATGGAAAATATTGTCTTAGCTGTGAACTCTTTGACAGTTAAATGTGCTAGAGACACATTCCCCTCTGAGACTAGACTTTTTCTCTACATTTATAGACACTTTTATTTCACTTGATTTTTCCACATAGCAAGTACATTTCTCTGCTTGCATTTTTCTATGGAATTCCTTCCCAATACTGTTATTTCTTTATAAGTTTATTATAATTCCCTATTATATTTATGTGGCCTGAAATTATTTTTTCTTTTTTTCTTTTGTTCTATTTTTCTATCCTAAGTCCTAGTTCAGCTTCTTAAAGACAAAAGAATAGTCACTATCTTACTTCAGGGATGTTCTAAGCCATGCAATCTCTTCTCAATATTTATGCTTCTTGAATTCTAAAATCCACATTCCTGGGCTGTACTTCTCAGTAAAACCATCTTTTCCATGTCTGCTTTTGCAGTCATCCTGACACACATGCATACCTCACGCCAATAACACAAACTGGCATTTCTGAAATGAGTCTAGGAAAGTCATAGAGTAAGACAGACACATGAGCACTGAGATTTTTGAGGAGTTGGAGCTCATGTCATTAATGTGTTACCTGTACCACCTGGGACCATGGTCAGGCAAGAGCCTGGGGATTAAAGAACACAGAGAGACACAGGTCATTCTTGAAGCAAGAATGCCAATTTTATTATGTTTCCAGACAGCTTATGCAGTGCTCTCCTTGACTACTAGCCAAGCCCTCACTCTGGAGATTTCAAGCCCCTCAGAAACCACTTCCTTGTTATTAGGAACTCATGAGGGTTCTGTGCTCAGAGAGCTGCAAGCATAAGAAAACAAGTTGTTTATTCCAGCAGACAAAAGGTCATAGAAAGTTCAGGGTCTGTGGGTCTACAGCTCCCAACAATGATTGTGTTGGTAATGGTAGGATGGGAAACTTGGTCTCATGGTTGTGGTCCCTTCTCTTGACAGTGGAAATAGCAATAGCAGAGATGGATTCTATCCCTAGACAGCTGCACTGATTAACAGTGAGATTTGTTTCTTTTCCTCAATATGCAAGCAATTCTAGGAGAAAAAAGTCTCTATATGCTTATTTCTATTTTAACTAATAAATTATTTCATGTAACTAATAGCATGGACCATTAAGTAGCATGTTAATAGAATATTTTGTGTTTTAGAAACCTGCCCCTCACATAGCCACACTGTGTTCTTTGAGATGCTCTTGATATTCCCTGGCCCTGTTCTCTTAATTGTTTCAGAATCTGCTTGCCAGATCTCAGTAAAACTCATTTGATATCTTTATTTAATATTATAAATGAAAATTCAGTTTTACCTCATACATGTTAACATTCTATTGGCCTATGACCCTTTTCAAGCTCTTATCTCGATGATTTGCATGAATAAGTGTTTTTAACTAAACAAATATAAAAGTCATACCATAAATAAAATCATTTTAAAATAGTTAGAATAAAGCTGACTATCTCTAATTTTACATATTTACGAAAATCTGTAGAACTTATCCTGATTCCTTTGTTTTCCCATCAATGTCATTTTCAGATGTTAGCTGTGCAGATGCATATGTTTCACATAAGATTATAATTTCTGAAAACTCTATTGAGGTCTCTCTCCTCTCTCTTTGTATATATTTTCAAAAGCAGTTCTATTGTGAGCATGGAAAGAGAAAATAAGAATGTATTATATATAAATATATGTGTGTGTGTGTTTAAAACTGCAAAAGAAGAGCCTTAAGACATTAACAAAAACAAATACCAGAAACATAAATACATGAATATACATGTGTATATATTATTCAGCATCACTAGAGCAGCAGTTCTCAACCTGTGGGTCATGACACTCTTGGGGGGAGGGTCGAATGACCCTTTCACAGAGGTCATGTAAGATGAATGGAAAATGCATATATTTACTTTACAATGAATAATAGTAGCAAAATTACAGTTATGACGTAGTAAGGAAAAGAATTTCATGGTTGGGGAACTCTATTTAAGTTGCAGCTTTAGGATCACTGAGAACCACTGTTCTAGAGGATGGCATATACGAAATTAAATAATATTTTAGTTGTTTTACATTTGAATTTCCTGGTGGCAGAATTAAAAGAAAAATATTAAAAATGAGTAAATTGATTAATTATTAGAGAAACAATATATGGAGTAACTTGAACACATTGATTGACTGATAGAAAAATGTGGATAAGTAAATTTTGTGGAGTGGAGTGGTTATAATTCTTCTCAACCCCTTTTTCTTTCTTTTTTCTTTTTTCTTTTTTTCTGATACAGGGTTTCTCTGTAGTTTGGAGCCTTGTCCTGGAAACAGCTGTTGTAGAGCAGACTGGCCTGAACTCACAGAGTTCTGCCTGCTTCTGCCTCCCTGGTGATCACATTAAAGGTGTGTGCCACCACTACCTGACTCCTTTTTAACTCTAATCTGAATGATACATTGCTCAGAAGTGATCTACGGAGAAAGACCAAATAACAAAAATTAAACTGTTTTGCCTGACAATGGCAGTGGAAATCCTTTATTTTTATTAGAATATCCACTTTTGTTGATAGCCTATTTAGATTCATCTGATTAACTGTACCAGAAAAGCAATCTTTGACTATATCAAACAGAGTCTTTAAGAATGGAAAGATACAAAGGAATATGAACAGACTAGGAATTAATAATGATAAAGCATGATGAATAAAAAAGCTGAGTATCAGCCTGGTCCCTACAAACCTTCTGTCCCAATGCCTCTGGTGTATACCTATGATAAGGATAACCCCATAGAACTTCCAATTAAATTATGCTGATTTTATTAGAAAATAATTCTGAAGTCATTGATTTATAAACATTGAACTATAATAAAGATGAGATTACAGACCCCGTACAGGCAGTAGTAGCAACTGATAGTCACTTTGCAGTTCAGCAACTTAAATGATGCTTTTTAAGTGTTGAGAGAAGTGGACTCGGAGGAGCAATTACTTAGAGCCTAACCTTTTCTATTTTAACACAGTGTATGCAAAAATTGGCAATAATTCAGCATTCAAATGCATTTTAAAAGTTTAACTATAGTCTCTTTAAAACTGTAGCGTTCTTGCAGCCTAATATCAAATGTTACACACTTGCAAGAGATAAATGATTTTTCTCAATCAAATTATGTGAGGATGGATAATTTTATCTATATAATTGGTGAGCTGGATAATTCAATAAGCCCATTTGCTAAAGCTGACTTCTTTTTACAAGAAGAGTTTCCATAATGAGGAAGGCAGTTTTGTCAAACAGTTGCCAAATATGAATAACATTAAAAAATTAGTCAGTAAACCGAGTAAACATTTTCTAGACAGAGAACAAGTTATAGGCAGGTAAATGTTAGTAGTCTGACGATATCTGTAATGTTTTCATTAAGAGATTGTAGGAAACAATATGGATACAGTATTTTTAACAAATGGAAACTGTTTTGTGGAAATATCTTATTGGAAGTTTTCTTCTTATTTCCATCAAATAAAGTTGATCCATTAATTCTTTCCAGAAATATTTAAATGTGAAAAGTTGCACTTACATGTAAAATAAGCTATTAATAATTTTATCTGATTTACCTAGTCCCTATCTTCTAATCAAGTCGCATTAACAAAGCTAAATACTATATCTAAACAATTCATTTACCATAGGCACACGTTTATCAACTTACAAAACTAATAACATGCATGCTCATGTGCACACATGTACACACTCACACATGTGTAATATTTGTTCTTCTTAGGTAATTGCTTGTATTGATTCATACTTAAAATTTTTGATACTTTAGACATTTGTTTTTTTTTTCATTAAACAAACCTAGCAGGAATAGGTGTAGAAGTTAGCTTGATTTGAGAAATAACCAGGCTAGCTAAAAGATAAATCAATTACATTTTTACTTATTATCAGGGGAAAACTCACAAAACAGGAAGTAGAAGTCCAAGCTCAGCGGCGCTGTGAGCGAACCACAGAGAGAGAGGGCACCTGGGCCGCAAGCTGCCAAGTTTATCTGGTTCCCTGCAAGCCACTCCCTAACTTGGTCCCACCTCTTAAAGATAATTGGTTGGCAAAGATTCCCCATCAGATAGGTGTCCAAATGTCAAGGCCTTAACTTTTAGTAGATTCTCCTTGGAACGAAGCTTCCTAGTGCACTGCCCCACGTGTTCCCATTAATATCTGTAACTCCTGCTGGGCATATTCAGATTTATTTTCTGTTTCTAAATCTTTTGAGTCAGCATTCAATTTGGAGATGAATGAGCCTTAGATAACTTTTCTTCTAGCTAAATACACTTTATTTAATGGACACATGTCTTTCTCATATATGGAAATAATGTAATTTAGATTCTCCCATTTTGTAGATTAACTCGTAGCAATTGATCTTCACTGTCAACATGCCTGGATTTGGAATCACCTAGGAGAAACGCCTCTGGATATTTCTTAAGGGGTATTTCCAGAGAGGTTTGACAGGAAAATGAAGACTCTCCCTGAATGCGTGTGGCACGATCCTACTTATTGGAGTCCCAATCTTGATTTGAAAAAAATGTTAAACAAGAGATTGGATGACAAGAATACAACGTGACCAGTTTCTTTATATCTCTGCTCCCATAGCTTGAGCTGCCCTTTTCGGGAGAAAAGCTCCACTACCACGGTGGCCTCCATTCTCAACTGTGAGCCAGAAAATAATCCTTTGTCCTTAAGTTGCTTTTGTCAGATCTAGTTCACAGCAAAGAGAACAGTAACTGATAGAGCACAACAATCAATTTTCAGCTCTGCTTCCCATACACAGGAAGAATGTTTCTACCTGCTGCACGGATGCTGTTTTGATGGGCAGTGGGATGCTTAACAGGTATGTCAAAATTTGACATGGTCTAGCCAGTTGGGACTTACTATTCTGTGATTGTTTCATGTAATCTAAAGCTTCTCTGTGTTACCATGGCCCTGAAATAGGAGCAGAACGAAGTGAACCTGTAAGGAGGGACCAAGTGAAGCTGAACACATCTCCTGAATTGCTCATCTAAGCCAGCTCAGCCAGTCTCCAAAACCTCAGAAGAAGAATGAGGTACTGCAAGCATTTTATCTTCTGAAGATCATGGAGGCTGGCATTCTGCTACAAAGCATCATCATTGAAATAGTAAGCTGATGAATCCTGGCTCTAGCCTCAGTTTACCAAACTTCACTGAGGTTCTAATGCTGCCCACGCTCTTACTTTTTTCTCAGGACCACCTGAGAATGCTTCAAAATGACTTTACTTTTTGTTTTGATCAGTCAGTGTTCCTTTGGAACACTGTGTTCCCTTCATTACCAGAACCTGACTATCCATTGGAGGTAGCAGCCCAAGGAGAGAGGCCAAGGTGTGGAGTCCCCATCAACACAATTGGTGAAAGGGTCTTAATAACAGAAAGCCTGGATTCCAATCCTAAACTTTATCTTGTTGTAACTCCCAGGCTTTTTAGAAATTATTTCCTGGTGTTAAGTGTGTCATGAGGAGTGAAGGCAGATTTGGATCTGACATTGTCCGTAAGCCTGCAGGCGAGAGTCAGCAAAGGAATACAGAGTGTACAGAGGTATAAATGTGAGGGGAAGGAAATCTGATCATGCAAATGATTTAAAAGCTGCTTAATTGGGCTCAATATACAAAGAAAATGCCAAACCTTTTACCTTTTATGTAACCCCATTTATAGATTCTGGGGATTTTTTTCTCTGTTATGTTTTAGAGACATTATCAGAAACATTGCCTATGTTTATATTTTGAGATTCTTTCCATTTTTCTTTAAAATTCTCAATGTTTCAGGTAATACTTTATGGTGTTTGATTAATTTTGAATGTTTCATCTTTTTCTGCAAGATGATTTGTATCTAGTTTTACTTCCTTAACTGGAGATCCTTACACTTTACAGAATCATTAGTTGAAGAGACCGTCTTTGTACCAATGTTCACTCTCATTTAGAAATATAAAAGTATTTCTCTTACAGGAGTTTATAGTAGAATGGGGGATGGTCAGAGGTTAGTAAAGTGGGGTGGAAGGATTCTCGTGCCCTACTAGTTATAGCTAAGCATTGTGTGTTAGGTATTCCAAAGGCAAGAAGAGATTCTAGAAGTTTACACTATAAAGAAATGATAAATATTTGAGAATATAGCGATGCTTAGCCCATCTTAAATATTACATAATCTATGGGTGTCTCAAAGCATCATCAAGTGCATATGTGTAAATTTTGCTTTTTGTGTATCAAATGAAATACTTTTAATTTATATTTTTTTGTTTTTATTGAGCTATATATTTTTCTCCGCTCCCCTCCTTTTCTTTCCCCTCACCTTCTACCTTTTCCCGTGATCTCTACGCTCCCAATTTACTCAGGAGCTCTTGTCTTTTTCTACTTCCCAATGTAGATTAGATCCATGCATGTCTCTCTTAGGGTCCTTTTTGTTGTCTAGGTTCTCTGGGATTGTGAATTGTAACGCAGTTTTTCTTTACTTTATGTTGAAAAGCCACTTATGAGTGAGTACATGTGATATTTGTCTTTCTGGGTCTGGGTTA